>ML823767.1:30485-42933 GCA_009831015.1 Picea engelmannii
GAATTTCTCCCAGACCTCTTCATGAAAGATTGTGAATCTATGGTGCATGTACAAATATGTGAGATGTGGGTTTATGATAATGTTTTGAATTATCCAATCACATTTCTCATTTGCATTATATGGAGCTTTGTCAGTCATAACCTTATGTAAATCATTCCATTTGGTGTTTGTTGCATTAAGTGTAAAGAACAATGTTTGAGAATAATAAGACATAAGTTAGGTATGAGCTATTTTTTACCTCTTTATTCCCTTTTATTTTAATGGTATCCATATTTTGTATTCATCAAATGAGGAATTAACCCAGAACTAATGCCATTAGACATAGACTCAATCCTAAGTCAAACCAAGGACAAAAAACAACACATGCTAATTAATCTAGGAGTCAAGCATGCAAACAAACCTTCTCACAAAGAAGCGTTAGTTGGTGATGGAATCCAACATCGTAGTATCGATGCGTGAAGGGGATGAGTTTCATCAGGTGGTAAATTTACGTTGACAACCTTCTTAATGAACTAATGCCCTGGTGCAAGTTAGCTCATCGAGCATTGGGAAACCCTCCAAGGAGTCTGAGTGAGTCTAGCCAATGTCGATCCCAGGTGAAACACGACCTTCATTGTGGTTTCACCTTGGGTAGGAAGTCTAAAATAGTATTGCCTTTATGGTACCATTACTATACCAAAGTAGAGGGGGGATAATCAACAGTCGATACCAATACCAACAAAGCGGGGTTGATTACTCTATTGGCCCCAATGCAACCTTGTGCTTGACCCTTGTGTTAGAATGGATTCCCAAATTTAGTTATATAACAAATAGATTGGGAATAGGAATAGGAATGGAAGGTTGTTCTCACAATCCTATTCCAAATCTCTACACCTAAGCTAATATGGGTTTTAAGAGCCCTATAAAAGTTTCTAGATAAATTTTAATTAGTGCTTGATTTTAGGTTGTTGTTACTCAAAGGAGTGGTCGTGAAACTGATGGAATTTCAAATCGACTATTTAAACCATGCAAGAGGAAAATGAAATGCAATAATTTCAACTTCGATGAAAACTATCTATGGGAAGGAGCAAGAGGTTTTAAGGAAAGAAATAATTTCTTCATAGATTACTATGTGTGCACTGCTAATGAAAAAAGTTATGAGCTAATTATCCAGATAAATGGAAGAAAAATTACCCAAATTTTAAAAATGCCATGCAATTGTTATAGTTCACTTATTACATATACAACATTGAATCAAATGTCACCGTTTCTAACATAGTAAAATTTTATGATTATAGAGACCACCATACACATCTCAAATACTCATAAGGATCATGGGGGCTTCACTTTGTTGACCAATAACTTATCATGTTCATTCATAAAGTTTTGTTTTTAATTATGAACCCAATGTAATAAAGAAAAAATTATACAAATCCTTGTTTCATAAGAGGAATGTCACATAAGGATTTCAATTTTTTATGTTCTCTGGAAATTCTTAACCTTTCCAAGACATGAGAGATGTAAACATGGTGATCTTAGTACCTAAGAAATTTATTTTCGTTGATGCAGGAGCATCTACATCAGCATTAAGGAGGACAGGCTAGAGAGTAGCACATCAATCAATGCATTTATGGAGATGATTTGGACTACACAAAGGAGAGAACACCTTTTTGAATTTGAAATTTTATGAAAATAAATGTAATTAATGATTGGAGGTTGAGTCCATCCCCAAAGATCCTCTCAGATCAATATCACTTTAATGTAAAGGATGTATTGTACAGAGGTTGTGCATCAGCCCTTATCTTCTTTGTAAATGTTATTAACTTCATAGTCCTTAGTAGATGGATGCATTAAATCCTAATAGGATAGAATTAGGTTGTTGGGGGGAAATGCTCAATGAATCACCTCTTGTATATATGCTTGTATATTATGACCAAAGAAGTTTGTTGTTGCTCATTTGTGAAGGTTGGCTTCTCATTTTGTAATAGTTGTTAGAGAGAGAGAGAGAGAGAGAGAGAGAGAGAGAGTTGTTGTTGTTGAGAGCCAAACATAACTATATAAGATTGTTGAAGGAGTAGTTGAGGTTTGCCTATATCTATTTATATTATCACTTGAATTCATATAACAAAGAAGCTTTAATCCAAATGCTTGGTGTGTTTGTTATTGTGTTTATCTGAATGAATGGTAGGATTTATGTTCATTTAAATTCTTTGGTTTTACTTGTTCTTGTGGTTGAGAATGTATTGTGTGGTTAAATACATGAATATGTGGAGTTAGAATAAGTTTTAATTGTTTCTCTTCTGATACCTGGTGCAAGGAGTGTACATTGTTTGCAAAGAGTGCGTTGACAGAGTGAAGTTTAACTCAGAGAAGATCAAGAGATATAAAATTGAATCTTTGATAGAAGTAGTGCAAAGAAAGTATAGATCCATGCAAGGAGTGCGTAGGTCGATTCATTCCTAGACTCTTAGTTAAGGGGAGAACAGTCGATTGTTGCAGAGTTCCAGGGACACAAGGAGTGCACCCAAGGATTTAAAACTTTTGAGGAACAAGCTTAGGAGAGATAACAACCATAAGTATCGAGGAGAAGAGACTTAGAAAATCGTAATTCTGAAAAAAAATTAAGTTCAAAGGAAGTGCACAGAGGGAAGATAGAGGTTTCATATACCTCTATAAGTTAATCTCAAGAGGGTTAGCAACAGTAATTCCCTTAAGGGAGTATTTTTAAGAAGAAACTAAGATCTAGTGGGAGATCTCCCAAAGAGTTGATGAGCATCAGATCTCATTGGGGACATGTGTCACATGATCCCACACTTCGACGTTAGATAAATCATGGGAACCAAGGTGGAACTGTAATCCCTAAGACTCTTGGAGGCTCGGGTCCTGAAACCCATCCATATCGTCGATATACGTGACAGGTTTCGACCGGGTGAAGAGTTTTACAGATGGAGACTTCAGAAAAAGGAGGATAGCACTAAGGAAACTGAGGGCTGAAGGCTGAAACACCACTCTAATCATCGATTCTAAAAGGAGGATACATGGCACCTGATCCATAGCTTCAGCTACAGAGTACTTCAGGAGATTAGGAAGTAGTGTTGGGTGTCAAGAGTCCCGAAGCCCAAAGGATTAGCACCTTTTTGGGTTACACCTGGGGTCATAGCCTAAGGTCATATGCAGAAAAGAGACCTAGCGCTGATAATTTCAAAATTTTAAAAGGAGCAAAAGCACCAGGAAAACGCTCGTGGGTTTTATAGAACCTGTACAGAGAGATAAAAGGGGGCCTGTATAAATTTTTTTAGGGCTCAACAGGGGCCCTAAGATTTGATTCGACTATGTTCTTTATCGATCCTTGATTGAGAGGTAGCGTAGACCTTGGGAGAAGAAGGGGGTTTGCATCAAGTGGTATCAAATCCATAATTTAATCTCTCTATAAATAAATATTAGCACCATGACGTAAAGAAGATGCGAGGACAAACCCATAGTGAATCCAGCAATGGAGGGGGAAATGAGGAGATTTTTTGCAAGGCTAGATGTCATGGAAAATGCACAAATAAGAGAACCAGATGCGGGTGACATCAGTGAGGTCGAAAGTTAAGAAATGGAAGCTGAAGGAGCTACATGAGAAGTTGCTACAAAAGAATTCTTGCTGAGAGCTGTTGTAAAAATGGGAGCTAGAGAAAAAATGGAAATCCCAATGTATGAATGAAATTTAGATCTAGAAGAGTTGTTGGACTGAAAAAGAGCAATGGACAAATACTTCGAATATGAGGAGGTCGATGATGAGAAGAAATTAAAACATGTTGTCACAAGGCTAAAAGGGCATGCAACATTGTGGTGGGATGAATTGTAATCTGATAGAAGAAGCCAAGGAAAACACAAAATTAAAAGCTGGGATAGAATGGTAGCGAAGTTGAAGGCTAAATTCATACCCAAAGAGTATCAAATAAATCTATCCCGGAGACTACAAAACTTGAGATAGAAGGGTTTGATAATAAAAGAGTACGCATAAGAGTTCTATAGGTTGAACATTAGGGCTGGTCATCGTGAGAGTGATGAAGATAAGGTTTCCAGGTATAGAAATGGCCTGAGATATGAAATTCAGGATGAAATAAATATGGTGACTATGAGGATAGGTGAATATCCTTATGAGGATTTCCTAAAAGAAAAAGATAAGTTGTCCAGGAAAAAAATCCAATGAGGTAGAGGAAAAATCCCACACATAGGTAAGTGAATTTTCCATGATAAGTCTAAGAAACCCAAAGCTAAAATTGAAAATCCCCACAATCATACAAAAAGAGGAGGAAGCTCCAGCGGGAGGAAGTATGCTGGAATAAATTATTTTCCTCGAGGAAGAGGAAGAGGAAGAGGAGGAGAGATAATATTATATGTTTGTGGAAAGACATGGCATATTTCTTAGGAATGCCCCGAGAAAAAGAAAGAAGGAGGAGAATCTCACATTTCTGAAGCGCAAAGGAGGAATATTGAAGCAGAAGCTGTTGAAGATGGAAAATCCCTCATGACAAGGAAAATTATCTTGAAACTAGAGAAGGAGGTGGAAGGACCAGTACAAAGAAACATTTTGTTTAGGAGTTCTTGCAATACCAAGGACAAATTTTTCAAGGTGATTATAGACAATGGAAGCACTGAAAATTTAGTATCCACATAGATGGTGGAAAAACTAGAGATGGAGACTACTACACATCCAAATCCATATAAAGTATCATGGATGCAAAAAGGACACCAGGTTATGGTAAGTAAACAATGCCAATTTGAATTTAAAATAGGAGGACACAAACATGATATTTTATGTGATGTAATACCCATGGATGTTTGTCATGTTTTGTTGGGAAGACCATGGTAATTTGACATAAATGTCATACATGATGGGAGGAAGAATAATTATACACTTGAGAAGAATGGCCAAAGACACATGTTGTTGCCAATAGAGGATAAGAAAGTGAAGTAAGAAGTTAGCCCAAGCATACTTCTAATGAATGGGAAGGAGCTCTTGAATGAAGTCAAGAAAGAACGGGACATGTAGTTTGTTGTAGTGAGAAATCCTAGAGTCATCCTTACAAGCAATATTGTGGATGATCTGCCTGAAGAAATTCAAGAACTGTTAGATAATTTTGCTGATATAGTGGTGGATGATTTACCTTGCTCATTTCCAGCCATTAGGAGCATTAGACATCACATTGATCTTATTCCAGGAGAAATTCTACCAAACAAAGTAGCATATAGATTGACACCTCAAGAGAATGAAGAGGTGAAGAACCAGGTCCAAGATATGTTGGAAAAGGGTTTAGTCAAGGAGAGCTTAAGCCCATGTGCAATACCAATTGTATTAAGTTCTAAGAAGGATGGAGGATGGAGAATGTGTACAGATTCTAGAGCCATCAACAAGATCACTATCAGGTACATATTTCCTTTACCCAGGATGGATGACTTGATGGATTATTTAAGTGGAGCAAGTTATTTTTCAAAGATAAATATGAAAAGTGGTTATCATTAGATAAGGATGAGAAAATGATATGAATGGAGAACAACATTAAAAAAAAAAAGGATTATATGAGTGGCTTGTTATGCCATTTCGCTTAACAAACGCCCCAAGAACATTCATGAGATTGATGAATGAAGTACTTAAGGACTTCATAGGTAAATTTTTCAATGTATATCTGGATGATATAATAGTCTTTAGTAAAAATGAAGAGGGGCATTTAAGGTAATTGGCATTAGTGATGAGGAGGTTGCAGCAAAAGAAGATGTTGATAAATTTAAAAAATTCATATTCTATGAAGACATAACTCATATATTTGGGTTTTGTGATCTCTTCCAATGAGATAAAGATGGATCTAGAAAAGGTGAGAGCTATCAGAGGTTGGCCACCACCAAGGAGCATGTTTGAGGTAAGAATATTCCATGGATTAGCAAGTTTCTATAGGAAATTCATTATAAATTTCAGTGGTATATGTGCACCAATATTAGACATTGTGAAGAAGGGGCACAAATCCTTTAAGTGGATAGAAGAGGTTGAGAATATCTTTAGGATAATGAAGGATAAAATTATAGAAAAACCAATTTTGGTTCTTCCATATTTTGGGAAGACCTTCCAGGTAAAGTGTGACGCTAGTGGATTAGCAATTGGAGTAGTATTAAGTCAAGATAACATACTTGTTGCATATTTCAGTGAGAATTTGAATGATACCAAGAAAAAGTACTCCACATATGACAAATAATTTTATGCAGAGATTCAAGCCTTAAATAAGTGGAGGCATTATCTTATTCCCAAGGAATTTGTGTTGTATAGTGATAATCAAGCTTTACAGTTCATCACAAACAAGAGAAGTTAAATCAAAGGCATGCAAAGTGGGTGGAATTTATGTAGTTTTTGACTTTTGTTATTAAACATATTTCTGGTAGTGAAAACAAAGTTGCAGATGCTTTGAGTAGGAGGTGTTTGATTATGCAGGAATTCAAAGTGGAAACCTTGGGGTTTGAACACCTTAAGGAAATGTATGTTGAAGATGCAGATTTCAAAGAATCTTATGAAGCCTATGCAAATCCTTTGCTAAGGGACATAATCCCATGGATGGAATATTTTATTCAAGATGGAATGTTGTTCAAAGGGGGGAAATTGTGCAAAACAAAATGCTCAATGAGAGACAATTTATTGAAAGAGAAGCATAGTGGAGGTCTAGCAGGACATTTTGGCCATGATAAAACATTTTCACAATTGAGTGGCTCATACTATTGGCTAGGTATGAGATCTGAAATGAAGAAATTTGTGAACAAATACAGAATTTTCTACTATGCAAAAGGAATACAACATAACACTGGTCTTTATTAGCCATTGCTTATTCCAAATAGGCCTTGGGATGCTATAAACATGGATTTTCTATTGGGATTACCAAGAACCTAGAGGGGAAGTGATTCCATATTTGTGGTAGTTGAAATATTTTCCAAGATGGCACACTTTATACCATGCCAGAAGACAAATGATGCTACAGACATAGAAAGTATGTTTTTTAAAGAAATTGTGAGGCTACATGGTTTTCCAAGGAGCATTGTTTCGGACAAGGAAACCAAATTTGTTGGTTATTTCTGGAGAACGTTGTGGAAGAAATTGGGGACAAATTTTTCCTTCAGTTCAACATATCACCCTCAAATAGATGGACAGAATGAGGTGGAAAACATAAGTTTGGGGAATTTGCTGAGGAGATTAGTCACTGAGCACCATAGTCAGTGGGATCAGATTCTTCCACAAGCAAAGTTTTCATACAATGATTCACCAAATAGGATCACGAGAACAAATTTATTCCAGATTGTGTGTGGAATGAAAGAAAGAGTGATATAAAAACTAAGAGATTTGGGACAAAATGAATTCAGGAGTGCAAGAGATGAATATTTTTTTGCAGAGATGCATAAACTTCATGGTGAGATCAAGGAAAAACTACAAGACAACAACAAGCAGTATAAAAGTAGAGCAGATGAGAAGAGAAGGGAGGTAACATTTGAATTTTGAGATCAGGTTTTAGATCATCTGAGAAAGGAAATATTCCCAAAGGGAACATATAACAAATTGAAAATGAAAAAGATAGGACCATGCAAGATCCTTAGGAATTTTGTAGAAAATACTTATGAGATAGAGATGCCAGACAATGTGGGAATATCACCTATTTTTAATGTTGCAGACCTTCATCCTTACAGGGAATATGAAATAGGAGGGTCACATAATTAGAAGGACATAAGATGGGAAAAAAATGCATGTAGCAGAAAATCCACTGATTGATAAGATCTTAGATCAGAGGATTGGAAAAAGGACCAGAAGGAAGACTTTTTTTGAGTATCTGGTTAAGTGGAAGGGCCATCCATAAGAAGATGCAACGTGGGTAAGTGAAGAAGACATTTTGAAGAAAGGAAAGAAAGTGCAGGATCTCATGGATAGGAGTTCATGAATTTTTGGCCAGAGGAGTATGATGCAAGAGCATATACATCAACATTAAAAGGAGGACATGTTGGAGAGCATCACATCAACCAATGCATTTATGGAGATGATTTGGACTACACAAAGGAGAGAGCACCTTTTTGAATTTGAAATTTTATAAAAATAAATGTAATTAATGATTAGATGTTGAGTCCATCCCCAAAGATCCTCTCGAATCAATATCCCTTTAATGTAAAGAATGTATTGTATAGAGGTTGCACGTCATCCCTTATCTTATTTGTAAATGTTATTGAATTTATAGTCATTAGTAGATGAATGCATTAAATCTTGATAGGATAGCATTAGGTTGTTGGGGGTAAATGCTTGATGAATCACCTCTTGTATATATTCTTGTATCTTATGCCCAAAGAAGGTTGTTATTGCTCATTTTGTGAAGGTTTGTTGCTCATTTTGTAATAGTTGTTAGTGAGTGAGAGAGAGAGAGAGAGAGAGAGAGAGAGAGATGTTGTTGTTTACAGCCAAAGAGCACTGTATAAGATTGTTGAAGGAGCAGTGGAGGACTACCTATATCTATGTATATTATCACTTGAATGAATAGAACAAAGAATCTTTAATCCAAATGTGTGTTGTTGTTGTTACTGTGTTTATCTGAATGAATTGTAGTCTTTCAGTTCATTTAAATTCTCTATTTTTACTTATTATTGTGGTTGTGAATGTATTATGTGGTTAAATACATGAATCTATGGAGTTAGAATAAGTTTCAATTGTTTATATTCTAAGAGCTCGTGCAAGGAGTGCACATTGTCCACAAGGAGTTTTTTGACAGAGTTAATTTTAACTCAGAGAAGATCACAAGAGATAGCATTGAATATTTGATAGTAGTAATGTAGAGAAAGTACATAGACATGCAAGGAGTGTGTAGGCTGAGTCATTCCTAGACTCTTGGTTAAGGGGAGAACAGTCGATTGTTGCAGAGTTCTAATGACACAAGGAGTGCACCCAAGGCTTTCAAACTTTGGAGGAACGAGCTCAGGAGAGATAGAAACCATAAGTATCGAGGAGAATAGACTTAGAAAATCCTATGTCTGAACATTTTTAAGTTCATAGGAAGTGCATAGAGGGAAGACAAAAGTTTCATATACCTTTGTAAGTTAAGCTCAAGAGGGTTAGCGACAATAATTCCCTTAAGGGAAGAGTTTTAAGAAGTGACTATGGATATCTAGTGGGAGACCACCTAAAGAGTTGATGACCATCATATATCTCTAGAAATATGGGTCACACAATCCCACACTTCGACGTTAGAGAACTTCGGGGGAACCAAGGTGGAATTGCAAGTCCTAAGACTCCTAGAGGCTCGGGGTCCTGAAACCCATCTAGACCATCGATATACGCAACAAGTGTTGGTTGGGTGAATATTTTGGCAGGAAGAGACTCTGTAAGAAAGGGGGATAGCACCGATGAAACTAAGGGTCGAAGGCTAAAACACCACCCCAATCGTCAATTCCAAAAGGAGGATATGTGGCGCCTGATCCATAGATTTGACTACATAGTACTTCAGGAGATTGGGGAGTAGTGTTGGGTGCCAAGAGTCTCGAAGTTCAAAGGCTTAGAACCTTTTGGGGTTATGCCTTAGGTCATATCCCAAGGTCATATGCATAAAATAGGCCTAGCAAAGGGAGCTAGCACTGATAATTTTAAAATTTTAAAAGGAGGAAAAGTACCAGGAAAATTCTCGCGGGTTTTATAGAACATATACAAGGAGTTAAAAGGGGGCATGTATAAACTATTTTGGGGCTCATCAGGGGCCCTAATATTCGATTCAACTCTATTCTTGATCGATCCTTGATCGGTAGGTCACATATACCCTGTTAGAGGCAGGGGGTTTGTGGCATTCCTATAAAACAAAGGTTAACAAATTTCCTTAAGTAGGGAAGGGAGCCCAAGAAAATTGTAGTCAATACAAATAGTTTGAAATATGAAATGATGACCTTTATTTCAAATGATATGAATATGATGGAGGCTCATTTTTCTAAACAAGCATAAACACTTCAACAAAAAAATCAAGCTATTCAAAACAAGATGGTGTAATTAGAAAGGAAAAATCAACAAGACAAATTCAACCAAGAGGAAATAATGGTTGGGATAATTCTAGGCAACCTTAATACAATCAAGGAGTTCCAACTCCATTGGGTGCTAACAATGAGGTTGACCATGAAATTTTACCATGGTGCAATCCTTGTGTCCTACCACATGATCAAAATAATTGCATGGTATCCAAAGAAGTTTTTCAACAAGTCGGTGAGATTAAAAAGGATGGACCTAGTGACTTAAACAACACTATTGTGGGTGAGTGGCCCGACATGATCAATAATGTTTCCAACTCTCCTAATGAAAAAGATAAATGAGTGAAGGGAAATAGGCCTATATTTAGCAACCATTGCTATAGATTTAACACCCAAACCATCCCAAGAAGAGATAAGAAGGAGGATCTGGGAGAAGGATTGGGTCACATATCAATGAAGGGGTATCATTAATGTCCAAATGGCATATGTGGTCCATTACTAGGTTATTTATGAACCAATAATTAGTATTAAGGTATAACCAATGTCAAGGGAGAGAAATAATGGCCTTATGTCCTAAATGAAGAGTCTCGATTCAAGAACAAAAAATAAAAACCATGAATATTATCAAGTTATGTCATTGAAATCATCCTTGAACCATGACATAGGAACTTCATAGGGTATATTTGGCCTTCTATAGGGATATGGGCTCCATGATTAAACCACAAAAAAGGCCCTAAAAAAGAACAAGTCTTGGTTCCACACATGGCATAGTTATTGGGTACATAATGGTTTGGGTTTTGTAGCACTTGAGTGGGATATGAGGGCCCTAAATGTCACTTCTTAGGCTCAATCATCATGAACAACACCTAGAAATCACAACACAATCCCTCTCTAGGGGGTACTTAGCATTAGAGTTGGATAAGGACACCATTGGGAGGTTTTTTGTAGTAAGTATGGGTAGAGAGGCTTTAACCAACACATCACTCATTTTTAATGCTTCGTTGAAGGCCTCCAAGTAGGATACATGTTCCATGAGTAGGTTTTTCTCCATAGAAATGGGTCTTAACACCTAAAAATGGTTAAGGGGGGAGTAAAGGAATTAAGCCATAATTGAACCTTCTCAAGATCATGTTCCATGAAAAACACCTAGAAACCATGACATGAGCTCTCACTTCAATGTATTTGGCCTAAGATTTGGACATGAGTTCCATTTATATGTTTTTCATACTAGATATGGGTCTTGGTGCCTTGACCATGGTTGTGGTATGGAAACAAGCCTCAATCCATTAACCATGGTCAATGGAGGGAAACAACAACTCAAGCCCCAAACATATCATATCTAGATCAAACACCATGAACAAGTCCTCAGGTCACCACACAAAACCATGGATGGGTCACAAGACCTTATCTATCATCAAAGAATGAAAAAAAGTTCCTTATAATATTGTTGAATATTCTCAAGCTGATCAAAAGCCTTGAGCAAGTCCTCAAACCAACTTAACAAAAATGTGGCCTTTAAGAGGG
The DNA here is from genome assembly GCA_009831015.1 of Picea engelmannii. Classification (NCBI taxonomy): domain Eukaryota; kingdom Viridiplantae; phylum Streptophyta; class Pinopsida; order Pinales; family Pinaceae; genus Picea; species Picea engelmannii. The sequence goes on from ML823767.1 coordinate 41,997, forward strand.
ATATAGACATCACGATTAGGTTTTGTACATTGAAAATGAGTGTAGAGGCATAAACATGGCAAGTTGTAAAAAATGCCCTAAATCCCTAACTAAATCTTCTCGAGCTCAACCACCATCGAAAACACCTAAAAACCATGACACGAGTCCTCTCCAAGGAGTCTATTGGACACACCTACCACACTTAGGGGGGGTGAATGAGTATGGGACTCTTTTCTCAAAACTTCCCTCTTGCACAAAACACCTTAGTTAACATTCAACATTTATTCATTACCCATTGATGTCATTTATAACCAGTTAGATATGAACATATATCAGCTATATATCATCAACAATTCATCATCATAAGGAACACAAAGGACACAAGATGTATGTACAATTTTCTTTTTATTATGGACAAAAATATGGGGTTTATCGACAACAACTAAATATAGTACAACTCTACAAGAGCACCAACTCTATAATGCAAGACTCGGCTTACACCCTCAACATCAATTGAGATGAGGCAACAATCCTCAACAGAAGTCAATCTGCAACAGGTATGTGACCTGTCAGTAGTGCAACATGTGTGTACGTGCCCTACCAGTAGTATAGACCGTGTGTTATATGTGCCCTATCAATATTGCAACCTACGTGTACGCTCCCAAACAATAATGCAACCTGCGTATACCTTATGAGATATTAGGGTTTTTCCTTCAAGATTTTCTGCAACCAATTTATTATTCTCTTCTGTTTATCACTTGTCCAAATTGACCACCAGCCAGTCACAATACATCCAAGCTCTCCAATAGCTTGCTCATACTCCCAACAAATCAATATGAATGCTATCTCAATCATGTATAAACAACTAGTATACCATAGAAATCATGTCACCACTGAATCAAAAAGGTATTTCTCACTCCATAAACCAAATCAACCAAACTGAACCACATCATAGAAG
>ML823767.1:45598-61307 GCA_009831015.1 Picea engelmannii
GACTCCATAAACCAAGTTGTGGACAAGAATAATTCCCCAATCCATAGGCTACACTACATAACACAAATTTTTGACTTGGGTGCAAAAGCTAATTGTGCCAAAAAGATTAACCCCCATATTTTTGTACTTATACAACATAAAACATTGTGGTTTTGGATCAACCATGATCTATAGTGAAACTACTTTGAAACTTTCTCCATAAAATATTAATATATACAATGTAGTGATATGATTTTTACCCCTTTTGAACTATTGTTGCAATTTGACTATGATAATCCATTAAAAAAATTGTTTAAGATTCAATTGCTCAATTTAGGTGATTAGCTTAGCTCATTTGAGCATTAATTTGTATTAAAATATTAGAATTTATAATAAGTGTTTACAAAGTACTACATAGGAAAATAATTAACTACCTCTAAAATGGAGAATGTGCAGTTTGGTTTACCTATATTTAGCATTATTTATATGAGGTATTCCTCTCTTATATTATTTCATTTCCATTGGACATTTAGTCATAGTTCATGACTGAAGCACATGTTAGGGAAACATCATAATACCTTCAACGTTGAAGAGGTGGACACAATTTTGGGAAAATATTTTGGTTGGGTTCATTCTCCTTATGAGATTCATTTACCTATTGTAGGATGAGCCCCAACAAATATTCATGAACGAGGGGGTAACCATTGAAGAAGGAATGGAAGAAATGAACTATGAAGTGGAAATGAAACCTATTGAAGTGGAAATGGAAATGAAACAAACCTGAAACCCATTGAAGTGGAAATGAAACTAAGATTGGGTGTGCATAGCCTCTCATGAAAATTAAACCAGTCAGAAATTACCAATTTCGGCGACGTCTCCACTCCACGAGTTGGTCATTGTCGAGTTTGGCTAAATATACTTCACTCTCTCCTTTATTTTCGATGGTGGTTGAGTTCGAGAAGGTTTAGTTAGGTCTTTAGGCCATTGTTTCCAACTTTCCATGTTTATGCCTCTACACCCATTTTCAATGTACAAAACCTAATTGTGATTCCTATATCCCTCTTAAAGGCCAAAGTTATGTTATGTTGGTTTGAGGACTTGTTCAAGGCTCTTGACCAGCTTCAGAATCTTCAACAATATTATAAGGCACTTGTTTTCAACAATATTTTGGATCTGAACTTGTGACCTCTTAGGAGGAAACACATGTTCATAACCATTAGGCCCACTCATTCTATATACCTCCATAGAATTTACCAGTAAAATCGTTGGGCGGAGGAGGTCTCATACACCAATTTGGTGTCTGGCTTGGTTGTGACTTAAAAAAATAGATTGTTATTATTATTAATATAATTAATATATTAAAAAATTAAAAAACATGTATCAAAGAAAAAACAAAAAACAATAAAAACATTAAAAAAAACATAACATAACATAAAAAATAAAACAAAAACAAAAAACAAATTTCAAACAAAATAAAAAATTAGTATTAAAAACATAAAAAAAAAAAAAAACAAATTTCAAACAAAATAACCAAAAATAAATAAATTTCGAACCCGTGTCCATTCACACCACAGCAAGCACTAGAACTTGTTCCCATATAGCAAAGCGAAACCTGCCATTCGAGGAGAGAGTGAAAGATATTCAGCCAAACCCAATGGAAGACTCAAATTTTAAGCAAAAAGTGGGGCGAAATAACCAACGGAGTCCGTTGGCCCAATGGTGGCAGATGTTATTTTTAAGGTGTTGGATAGGGGGAGGTTTCGGGGTTGAGCCCATAGGCCTCCCATTTATGTTTATTTTTATAACAATGTATATATATGGTTTGGAATGTCACCAAGTTTGGAGCGTTGTTTGGATCCATCAGAGCTTGCAGTTTGGCCACCAGATTTGGTAGGCCTATTTTTTTATTTTCAAAAATCTGGTTTTGGGCCCTCATTGGGCATTAGCCCACTACCACGTGGTAGCCCATAATTGGTCTACGTAGAAACCAACCATTGGCCCACGCTAACCACTTGCAAAATCACCTGTCATGTCATCCTTTCATGCCAGCCTTCCATGTCCCGTATAGTCTGCCACATGGTTGTACAGACTACCACGTGGCGCTTTTTCATTGGTCCATGGATTGACCCGAAAATGCTAAAAATGAGTGACACATGGAAACCTTTGGTGCTGCCATGTCACCATGATAATGTCATGTTGATGCTAGCATGACATGTGTCACCTTATATGTGTGCCACATACATTGTACAGATGTTGAGGTCATCCATACTAATTTTGACGTCAATAGTACGGATGTTGACTCATCCCTACTGACTGGGCTAGGTTGACCAAAACTTTGACCACAAATATATTTTTATCTATAACTCTATTTGATGAGTCATTTACAACATTGTAAATATTACGAAACGCTCTTCACGATGATGCAAAATTCATTGAGATTTGAGGAATATGAATTTTTTCTCTTTCTCTGTCTGCTGAGGCCATTCTGAGCTTCCTGAGTTACTTCTACGAATTCTGAGTTGTCCTTATTATTCTCTGGATCCTTTTTGGATCATGCCTTCCCACTAATAGATTTTTGGACCACCAAAATCTTTCATCAATCAACATATAAGTGAGGGAAGAGTTCCCTCACTTTGTCCTTCTCATTCCACTTTTCCTTGCTTGGATGTGTGCCATTTAAGCCGACTCGAAGATAATCAACATCACCCTTGCGTGAAGTCCTCGTCTTTATGTCTAGGATGATATATTCCTTTAACTCATCCAATTACTCAGGAGAAAACTCATCAACTGAAGGTATTGAAACTTCCTTACCCTTATCCATGATCATGGGAGGCTAAAAAAGTTTCAAGTTCTCCACATTTACAACTGAGTAGATTTGCATATAAGGTGGAAGATGTAGACGAAAAACATTGGTACCAGTTTTCTCCAAAATAGTGAAGGGTACATAATGGATGGGGTTGAGTTTATTTCCTTCACCCTTCAATATTTCCTTGCTAATGTGAATCCATACCTTGTCTCCAACCTGGAAGTAATGATAAACCTTGTGTTTTTCATGCCTAGCTTTATATTGTTCTTGAATTTTCTCTAATTGTTCCCTGACTTCTTGGTGTACCTGTTGGATCCTCTAGATGAACTTATGAGCTCTGTCTTCATTTATTTCTTCATTTTAATCGAAATCTCTCCCATACATCAAGTCCAAATGAACTTTAGGTAAATACCCAAAACATGTCTCAAAAGGTGAACACTGAGTGGAGGAATGTAAGGCTCAGTTGTAAGCATGTTTTACATAGGGTATTTTTTCATCCCATACTTGGGATGCTTGCTGCATTAGCCTCAAAGAAAAATTACCACTATTTGGTTAACAACCTCTGTCTTTCCATTGGTTTTTGGATGGAAAGAAGTGCTCCTCTTCAACTTGGTGTCCATCATTCTCCACAAACTTGTCCAAAAATCCCCAAGGAATCGAGTATCTCGATCTGAGATAATGGATTTGGGTAACCCAAAGTGAATCCAAACATACTGAAAGAAGAGATTAGCAGTCTACTCAACATTGATCTTCTTTTTGCATGGAAATAAGATACACATCTTGATGAACCTATCCACTACAACATACAAATAGTCATGACCCCTTTTCGACATTGGTAAACCCCCTACAAAATCCATGGAGATACTTTCCCATGGATGGGATGGAACAGGCAGTGATGAGTATAGCCATAGTTTTCTATTAGTGGGCTTACAAGTAGAACACATCACACACCCCTTTACATATTTAGTTACAATTTATTTCATTTGAGGCCAGTAAAAAAACCTCTGCAGATGCGCCATAGTTTTTCCTACCCCAAAATTCCCAGACACAAGACAAGTGTGAGCTTATCGTATTACATGGACTCTTTCACTTGTAGGAATACATAGCTTTCCAAGATGGTAGATTAGTTTTCCCTACAAACAATAGTTCTCTACCTATGCACCATGGGTTATCTTCTCATATACTTCTTTAAAATCTCCATCAAAGGTATACTATTCCACATAGCTATCATGAGATAAAGAAGCATTCTTCAAAATAATAGAGGCAAAAATAGGAGGTCTAGAAAGCATATCAACTACCTTGTTACTCATACCCTTTTGTACTTGATTACCAAATGAAATTGTGGTAGGAAACCCATCCATCTGTATGTCGAGATTGTTGCAATTTGGTTTGTGCTTGGAGATACTGTAAGGGTTGATGATCTGTATGTATGATTGTTTCCTTCCATAACAAGTAGTTCTTCCATTTATTTATGCTTTGAACTAATGCATACAACTCTTTATCATATGTAGGATAGTTAACAACAACTTGGTTAAAAGTTTCAGAGTGGTAAAAGATAGGCTTACAATATTGCATCAATACTACACTCATGGTATATATGTTGGTATCTGCCTTGACCTCAAAGGGCTATTGAATATTCGGTAGTGCTAATATTGGTGTGGTATTGCTCTTTTCCTTCAAAGTGTCGAAAGATTTTTGTTTGTTTCCTCCCCAATGAAAAGTGTTCTTCACACTAGTTAAGGCATGCAAAGGAGCTGCTATAAAGGAAAAGTTTGAAATGAATCTCCTCCAATACTGGACTACACCTAAGAAGCATTGTATCTCGTTTACACTTTTGGGCTCAGGCCAATTTACAATTACATCAATATTGGAAGGATCAATTTTCAATTATCCTCCTCCTACAATATGACCTAAGTACACAAGTGCAGTCTTACCAAATTCACATTTGGACAATTTTACATACAACTTTTCCCTTTGCAAATTATCCAATACTTTCTTTACATGCCTTACATGTCCATCTCAATTCCCACTAAATATAAGAATGTCATCTAAATATACAATCACAAAATCATCTAGAAATGGCCTGAATACATCATTCATCACATGCATGAATGTTTCTGGAGCATTACAAATCCCAAACGGCATAACTAACCACTCAAACAATCCCTGTTTGGATTTAAAGGAAGTCTTCCATGCATCCTGTTCTACAACCCTGATCTAATGGTATCCACTTTGCAAATCCAACTTAGTGAAATAAACACCTCTTCTTTGTAAAAATCATCTATACAAGGAAGAGGGCATTGATTTTTCACCGTGATTTTATTTAAGGCTCGGTAATTGACACACATTCTCCATGTGCCATCCTTCTTTGGAACCATCACGATCGGAGAACAACAAGGAGATGAGATGTGTAACATCCCCAAAAATAAATTATTTTTGAATTTGAAATTTCTTAGGAAATTATTTATGATTTAGGTAAATTTGAAATTGAAATTTTTTTGTCATTTATGGAAATTCCGAATTTCAAATTTAGTTAATTGTAATTGATGATTATGAATATTGGGAAGAGATTTGTTTTGACCCAACTAACTATTTGACTATGACACTTGTATGAAGAAAAATATTTTTATAATTATTGTTGATGGAAAAATGGAACAACCATGTTAAAAATCAGTTGACTGTGACTCCATGAGTGGGGAACATGTTGGAACTACCTCAGGGCTGATTGTTACAAGTGGAAAATCAAGAATTTGGCCATGGGTAGCCCCTAAAAATCAAGGATTTGGAAAGTTGCAAAAATTCCCAAAGGGGGAAAAGACCTAGGAAAAAATGGCTTTTGATATATAGCATATGGGAGGAGGTAGGGTGTTGTCTAGTATGTCAAAAGAAGGATAATTGTCTCTTGATATTAGGAACACTGATTTTCTGAGTGTGAGGCAAGGAGAAGTTACCGAAGCAAAAGGACGATTATTGAGGGGAGTTATGAGTTCGTCCTCATGGATTCATGGTCAGGCTAGGGGGTGAATGGAGCAAGTGACATTAGTTGTTCTGTTCTAAAGTTGGCAGGAACGTGGTTGTTCCCTTTGTCTTTCAACAAACTGGTTCAAATATGTTCATCTACTCTTTTCTGGTTATATATATCTCTTTCTTTAAATGGTTGTCAGAATATATCTATATATTGTTGGGTGAATTGTTTTTTGTTGAATTTCTTTCTAATCAAGAATCGTTTTTTTTATTTATTGAAATGACTGAAAGAGAGTATAACTAGTATAATGATATGTGATTTCTTGTTGTGAGATAAACTACGAATCGATGGAACAAAACGTAGGATAAACCCCTGCAAGTTTTAATTTTTTATGTTTCGAATAAAATTGTCTGTAAATATATATATACTAATTACGAGTAGAATCGGAATTTTGTGAACACACTAGCATACTTCTATTATAAACAAAATAATTTTATATAAACAAAATCAGACCGATTCCATTTTTGGATCTTAGGAATCATGTGTGTACATAAGTATAGAAATCAAATCGAAGGAGTCTTTTACTACATCCTTGACTTAGGAAATACTAAAGGGTATACCAGAACGAAATAATTTTATATTCGCATATTACTGTAATAAGTTATACAGAGTAATAACACCACTATAATATCGATGCATGGAAAATTATAATGGAAGACAAATAGTATAATTAGTCTTAACAGAATTTCTGGTAAGATAAATATAAAACTAAAGAAAACGAATTGAATCTTTTAACGCAACAAGGTTCTGGAAACAAGATAATAGAAGGGAGAAATTCCGATGAATTCAAGAAAATAGAAATATGGAACCCTTTGATGTATATACACATTTTTGATAAGTTTGAAAATATGATAGCTTTACGAGTAATAAATTCATTTCAACCTCGGTGTGAATCAGATAGTTCTGAAATGAAAGAAAGTGATAGTTCTATTGACTACAACGAAGCTTTGTTGAACATGATAATATAGAAGTAACAAAACAGAAATTGGAGGACATACTTCTCGAAGTATATAGGTTCATATGCCTTCTTTATAAACAATATAGGTAATACAAAGAACCATAATACCATTAATATTGAATTTAAATTCGCTAAACCCTGGTATTTCAAATACAAGTATATAAGAGAAAGAACCTAGTGATTTAAACCCTTTAAAGTTTGTGATACAAATCCAATCAGACAAAAATTAAAAAGGGGTCCAACCTCACACAATAATTTCATTCTCTTCCAACAATGAGATATTGACATGAAAATAGGGTTTACCCCTTAACCAACCGATACAGGAAATCGGGATGAAACTTCACTTATTAACGATAAAGTTGGGATAAAACCTTGGTCTTCATTTCTAGAACTTGGACAGCTAAGCCTGAGAGTTACTATGCACAGAACTCGAATACCTTTTGCATGAATGATAGGAACCGACATCTGGAATTATGTGTGGTCTAAGTCTCTACAAGGAATTACCATTTTAAAACATGAGTAAAATATACGAAAGTAAAGTGAATGAAACTTTCAACAGAATGATAAATGATAGAAACAGTTTATTCCAGAGTGGAACTTAACTTATGATGTGGAGACCTGGTGTCCTTTCCTTGTCGTGTTCTAGTTATATAGACGTCCCAGTTCGAGGGAAGGGTGTTCCAAGAACTTCTTGATGGGTACCCTCACATCAACAGTGTCCCATCATTAGTGTTGGCATCAAAGCATATAATCAATTTATTTATGAAATGAAATGAACAACAGTGTTAACATTCAAAATACAAATTGTATAAGACATGTCATGTGAGTAGGATGAAGGCATAGTGTAAACACATAAAAAATGCCATACATAAATTTTGAGATTAAAACCTCCCTTGAACCAACTATCTATATTGCAGAGGATAATTGTAAATCAACGATAATACAGAGTGAATCTTCTACTGAATTTTTACTCGACTTCAAATGGCATATACTACCTACAGACCACGATAATGACAGTAAGAGATATACTTAATCCAAGAAGTGCCACAAACTCAAACATTTTATGCCATAGGGTATTTTTAATAAAATTCTCAAAAAACACAAAAGTCACATTTTTAATTGTACCAGACAAGAATGAAATAGCCATTAAGGAAGAATTATATTCGTAAGGACCAGCTAAGGATCTGATGGAAAAATACAGAAGGGTGGATTCACCCTTTACAAAGAGAAAGAAATAAATGCAATATAATATTCTATACACAATGTGAACATTCAACTCTAGACTAAAACCCGACATAGCCTCATGAAAGCTCAACATCAGGCCTCGACATACATTAACAGAGGGACCATAAAGAATAACGATAATAGGGAAGTAACGAAACCCTAGGATTGGAAATACACACAAAAAAAAAAATATGCAGGTGCAAATTCTCTGAATCAGAACAAGGAGGTGGAATGTCGAGACCTTCAAAGAGCTTGAGAACGAAAGAACCGAATAATCCAACTTATCTAGGAGCGGGAACAATCCAAAAAGTTACAAGGAATAATGATAAGGGGAATATTTAATTTAAAGTTATAACAAGAGTTACAGAATGAATATTGCATCCACTGTAACGAAATTCTGAATTTCCACTCTATTTTTTTTAAATTGGTAGAATCTTAAACTTACCAGGGAATATGGATAACATTGTTTGTTCCACCGGGTAACGACCTCCAAGTCGACAGCCTCCCCTGCTGAGAAATAACATGTAGGGCCATTTAGGAGGGCTTCAAAATGACAAAAGAAAACTCTCTTAACCCTAAGAGAAGCTCGTGTTATGCAAATTTAATGTTGAGGGTACAATGGTTGGTCTGGCCATGTAATGGGGTAGAGTTGGTGCGATTAGATTGGAGGAAGGGTCAAGTGAAAACCATTGAAACTCGAACACACAAGACCTCCATTAATGGAAGATGCAGATCTTTAACTCCTTCTTGACAAGTAAACCATTCTTCCCATGTCAAGAAAACATGTATTTAATAATAGTCCCTTCGTGACACGACTAGTTGGGACATGTTCACTCCAACTGTTTCATTACAGTTAACATATCGTTCAAATGAAGTCTTAGTTGAGACATTGTTTAGTTAAGACAGAGTTAAACAAGGATTATTGTGGGATTTTGTTACCTGAACTCTTACATGTAAATGGACTGGAAGATCACTAACTATGAATAATTCATAAAGGGATATGTTTAATGATTTTGACCATAACAAATGGTTCCAAGTGTCTTATGATTAAGCCACTTATATTATACTAAGGGGTATAATCCTGACCCCGTTACTTGATATGTAGTATATGAATTTTATTTCAAAGACAAATTAGATAGTCTTGCGCGCAAACATAGAAACTCATGTTTAAGGGGAGATTAGGACTATAAATCCTAAGTCTAAAATACTATATATATATATATATATATATATATATATATATATGAGTAGTTTTGAGACCGAAGGAAATTGTTAGAATTATGGTGAATTATCCATATAAGTTGTCTGTTCAAAGTAAATTAGACTGGTGTAGAAATGTCATCGTGTGGTAGTCAGAACCTAAGATACCTCACAGATATTTATAACAGGAATGAAGATTACCTCCTCTTATCAACAAATCTATTAAATGAAATTGGAAATTAATGTCCCATAGAAAAACAAATTATGGAAAATTTGAGGTACATTACATATGGTATCAAATAAAAGGTTACAACACTTGGACCTTGAACAAGGCCAAAATATTTACTTGGCACATTTTTTTTTATGGTTATGAAACAACTAACAAAACAATTACTGTTACAAAAAGAAAACACTTTATTTTGTGTAATCATGGCAGCCCAGGATGAGGCAGAAATCAAACTTGGGGGGAACCCAAGACAAATACCTTCCAAAGACCAGAGACAGAACAGTGACAGGAGCTCGCCTACCAAAGTTTTGGAAACGATGAGAAATCTCATTGTTGAGTTGCAGGATTTCAAAGAAGACAATGAGAAATTGAAAAAGGCACAGCAAGAAATAAATGAAGTCTTGTTGAGAAGTATAGTGATAAAGAAAACCCCAAAGGATGATAACTAGGAAGAACAGGTCAGTAAAAGGGCCTCCAATAATTCCAGTCCTAAAGCAGAGAAAGGAGACAGCTCGTCTGAAGATACACCTCCAGCTAAAAATAAAACAAAAACAGACACAAAAAGGAAACAGGTGGATCACCTAGAGGGAGAGTTTAAGAAAATCAAACCATCTACCTTTGATGGGGAATCCAGAATAGGGGAGGAAGTTGAAGCATGGTTATTAGACATCAAGAAGTATTTTCAGATATATAACTATTCCAGGAATATGAAGGTCGGAATGGCCATCTATAATTTGAAAGGAAAAGCCAGCATTTGGTGGCAAGACCTGAAGTTGGCCAAGGGCCTAAAGGAGAAATAGATGGAATGATCAGACTTTAAGAAATACTTTAAGAAACAATACCTATCTGAAAGTTACTATGAAATAAAAACCAAAGAATTTTATGAGCTATGACTTGGTCAAATGGCTATGGAAGATTTGATAAACAAATTCCTGGAAATACTAAGGTTTGTACCTTATATCCAGGAGGATAAAGTGAAAATCCATCATTTCCTAAGTTGTTTACCACAATCCTACAAGGAAAAAATTGAATTTGATAATCCCAAATCCTTGAGTGAAGTATTCAGAAAAGATTAAATGTGTTACGACCAATACAAATAGCGGTCAAAATTTCCCAAGGCTTGGAAATACAAGAAACAAGGCCGAATGAACCAGCGAAAGAAGGGATACCATCCATCTCCTTATCGGAACGCAGCAAAAAGATTTCCAAGGAAATATTTTCACTCCAACAATCCAAACACTCAAGGAGGCAGTAAACAGGGAAATTTGGGAACAAAGAAGTTTGGAGACAGCCCCTGTGAACCATTAAAATGTTGGGAATGTGGAGAACCTCATCTAAGGATGAACTATCCATGTTTGATTTCAGCAACCAGAACTATTGTTCACAATCTGCAGGAAGCCTCTACGGTGGGAGATGTGGGCAGAAGCATGCATCAGATAATTGTATTCGTGGATGGTCGGCAAGCTGACCACCAGTCCTCTGTGGTGGAAATCAAAGGTAAAATCAATAGCACTCGTATTTTTGTTTTAATTGATCCTGGAGCTACATTGATTTATATCACTCCTGGTATTGTGGAGTCAAATAAACTTAAGAAATCAAGACATGCAAAATCTTGGTTGGTACAACTAGAAACAAGAACGAAAACAAAAGTCGTCAACTTTATTTATGATTATGAGTTCAGTTTAGGTGGTCAAAACATAAAGACAAATTTGAACATTCTACCGTTAGGATCTTACAATGTGATTATCGGAATGGATTGGTTAGAAAAGCATAAAGTAGTGTTAGATTGTTATGAAAAATCACTCAAGTATAAAGACAAAAATGACACTTCTAGGACAGTTCAAGGTATACAAAAACCAGTCTCAGTTAAACAGATTTTAGCAATGCAATTCAAGAAATGCATGAGAAAGGGGTGTCAAGTTTATGCCATCCAAGTAACAAACTTATTAGAAAATAAAATAAACCCAACTTGGAGGATTTTGTCGTTCTGCATGATTTCAAAGACGTGTTTGTTGATGAAATACCTGAATTACCCCCAAGGAGGGAGATAGACTTTTCTATCGACCTACTACCTGGTTCAGCCCCTATCTCTAAAGCACCTTACCGAATGAGTTTGTCGGAATTAACAAAACTAAAAATTCAACTACAGGAATTATTGGACAAAGAATATATCAGACCGAGTGTTTCACCATAGGGAGCACCAGTCCTCTTTGTGAAAAAGAAAGACGGAACTCTAAGATTATGCATCGATTACAGACAATTAAATAAAATGACTATTAAGAATAAGTACCCCTTACCTAGAATAAATGATTTGTTCGATCAAGTAGGTGGGGCAAAGATTTTCTCAAAATTGGATTTACGATATGGTTATCACCAGGTTAGAATAAAAGATGAGGACGTAAATAAAATAGCTTTTCAAACGAGATATGGACATTACAAATTTGTTTTTATACCTTTCGGACTCACTAACATGCTAGCCACGTTTATGTGTTTAGTGAATAGTATTTTCAATGAGTACTTGGACAAGTTTGTGTTGGTATTTATTGACGACATTCTAGTATATTCTAAAATAGAAGAAGAACATGAATAACACTTAAGTATAGTTCTGCAAACCTTAAGGAAGCACAAACAGTATGCTAAATTTGATAAATGTGACTTTTATCAGAAGAAAATACAATACTTAGGACATGTAATATCTGCAGAAGGCATTGCAGTCGATCCTAAGAAAATAAGAGCCATCATGGAATGGTCGATCCCTAAGGATGTAGCGGACATCAGAACATTGATGGGAATCACCGGATATTACCATAGATTTATAGAGGGATTTTCCAAAATTGCATACCCTATCACATCATTACAAAAGAAGGGAACCAAGTTTAACTGGCCACAGAAATGTCAAGACAATTTTAATAAGTTAAAGTAATTATTAACAACCGCACCCATTTTAAAGGTAGCAGATCCAGACAAATACTTCACCATCTGTGTAGATGCGAGTAAGGAAGGACTAGGTGGTTTCCTAACCCAAGGGCATGTTATTTGTTATGAGTCTCTAAAACTAAAGGAACATGAACGAAAATACGTCACTCATGACTTATAGTTGGAAGTTGTAATACACTCCTTAAATATGTGGCGACACTACATAATGGGAATAATTTTTTTGTTATTGACTGACAATAGCAGTGTGAAATTTTTGTTTAGTCAGTTGGACCTTAATGCAAGGCAAGCAAGATGGCTAGCCTTCTTGAGCGAATTTGACTTCGAGGTAAGACATATCAAGGGTAAGGAAAATAAAGTAGTTGATGCTTTAAGAAGAAGAGTTCATGGGTTGTTTGAAATAAACATTAGCAGGGCAGAAAGCAATCTTGAACAGAGGATAAAGACTATAGGTAATGACGACGAAAATTACACTAAAACAATGGCAAAATTTCATAACACTACAGAAAATTCAGACAAAACAGATCTGAGTGTGGAAAAAAATGGTCTACTATGATTTAAAAACAAAATATACATACCAAATTTGACAGAATTAAAGTTAATAGTTTTGGATGAAGTTCATAAGAAACCATATTCTGGTCATCCAGGACACTAGAAAACAATAATAGCACTAAGAATGATATCTAGCATGACAGAAGAAGCATAATTATCTCTTGCTATTAGGAACACTAATTTTCTGAGTGTGAGGCGAGGAGAAGTTACCGAAGCAAAAGGAAAATTAATGAGGGGAGTTATGAGTTCGCCCTCATGGATTCTCGGTCAGGCTAGGGGTGAATGGAGAAAGTGACATTGGTTGTTTAGTTCTAAGTTTGGGAGGAATGTGGTTGTTCCCTTTGTCTTTCAACAAACTGGTTCAGATATGTTCATCTACTCTTTTCTAGTTATATATATATATCTTGCTTTAAATGGTTGTCAGAATATATCTATATATTGTTGGGTGAATTATTTTTTGTTGAATTTCTTTCTAATCAAGAATCATTTTTTATTTTATTTAAATGACTGAAAGAGACTATAACTAGTATAATGTTGTGTGATTTATTATTGTGAGTTAAACTATGAATGGATGGAACAAAACGTAGGATAAACCCCTGCAAGTTTTAATTTTTTATGCTTCGAATAAAACTGCCTGCATATATATATATATATATATATATATATACTAATTACGAGTAGAATCGGAATTTTTTGAACATGCTAGCATACTTCTAGTATAAACGAAATAATTTTATATAAACAAAATCAGACAGATTCCATTTTTGGATCTTAGGAATCTTGTGTGTAAATAAGTATAGAAATCAAATTGAAGGAGTCTTTTAATGCATCCTTGACTTAGGAAACACTGAAGGGTATACCAGAATGAAACAATTTTATATTCGCATATTACTGTAATAAGTTATATAGAGTAATAACAAAAATATAATATCGATGCATGGAAAATTATAATGGAAGACAAATAGTATAATTAGTCTTAATAGAAGTTCTGGTAAGATAAATAGAAAACTAAAGAAAACGAATCAAATCTTTTAATGCAACAAGGTTCTGGAAACGAAATACTAGAAGGGTGAAAGCTCGATGAATTCAAGAAAATAGAAATATGAAACCCTTTGATGTATATACAATTTTTTTATAAGTTTGAAAATACGATAGCTTTATGAGTAATAAATTAATTTCAACCTCAGTGTGAATCAGATAGTTCTGAAATGAAAGAAAGAGATAGTTCTATTGACTACAACGAAGCTTTGTTGAACATGATAATACAGAAGTAACAAAACATAAATTGGAGGACATACTTCTCGAAGTAAATAGGTTGATATGCCTTATTTATAAACAATCTAGGTAATACAAAGAACCATAATACCATTAATATTGGATTTAAATTCGCTAAACCCTGGTATTTCAAATACAAGTATACAAGAGAAAGAATCTGGTGATTTAAACCCTTTAAAGTTTTTGATACAAATCCAATCATACCAAAATCAAAAAGGGGTCCAACCTCACACAATAATTGTGTTCTCTTCCAACAATGAGATATCGACATGAAAATAGGGTTTACCCCTTAACCAACCGATACAGGAAATCAGGATGAAACTTCACTTATTAACGATAAAGTTGGGACAAAACCTTGGTCTTCATTTCTAGAACTTGGAAAGCTAATCCTGAGAGTTACTGCCCACGGAACTCGAATACCTTTTGTGTGAATGATAGGAACCAACATCCGGAATTATGCGTGGTCAAAGTCTCTGCAAGGAATTACCATTTTAAAACATGAGTAAAATATACGAAAGTAAAGTGAACGAAACTTTCAACAGAATGATAAATGATAGCGACAGTTTATTCCAGAGTGGCACTTAACTTATGATGTGGAGACACAGTGTCCTTTCCTTGTCATGTTCTGGTTATATAGACGTCCCAAGCCGAGGGAAGGGTGTTCCAAGGACTTCCTGATGGGTACCCTCACATCAATAAGGTCCCATAATTAGTGTTGGCATCAAAGCATATAATCAATTTCTTTATGAAATGAAATGAACAACAGTGTTAACATTTAAAATACAAATTCTATAAAACATGTCATGCGAGTAGGTTGAAGGCATAGTGTAAACATAGAACAAATTCCATATGTAAATGTTGATATTAAAATCTCCCTTGAATCGATTGTCTATATTTCAGAGGATACTTATAAATCAACGATAAATACAGAGTGAATATTTTGTTGAATTTTTACTCAACTTCAAATGGCATATACTACCCACAGACCACGATAATGAAAGTAAGAGATATACTTAATCAAAGAAGTGCCACAAACTCAAACATTTTATGTCATATGATATTTTTAATAAACTGCTCGAAAAACACATAAGTCACATTTTTAATTGTACCAGACAAGAATGAAATAGGCATTAAGGAAGCATTATATTCATAAGAACTAGCTAAGGGTCTGATGGAAAAATACATAAGCGTGGATTCACCCTTTACAAAGAGAAAGAAAGAAATGCAATATAATATTCTATACACAATGTGAACATTCAACTCCAGACTAAAACCCCACATAGCCTCACGAAAGTTCAACATCATTCCTCGACATACATTAACAGAGGGACCGTAAAGAATAACGATAATAGGGAAGTAACGAAACCCTAGGATTGGAAATACACAAAAAAAAAAAAAACTATGCAGGTACAAAGGAGGTGGAATGTCGAGACCTTCAGAGAGCTTAAGAATGAAACAACTGAATAATACAACTTATCCAAGAGCGAAAAAATCTAGAAAGTTACAAGGAATAACAATAAGGGGAATATT
>ML823767.1:63270-106760 GCA_009831015.1 Picea engelmannii
TCCTCATCTTTTATTCTAACCTGGTGATAACCATATCGTAAATCCAATTTTGAGAAAATCTTTGCCCCACCTACTTGATCGAACAAATCATTTATTCTAGGTAAGGGGTACTTATTCTTAATAGTCATTTTATTTAATTGTCTGTAATCGATGCATAATCTTAGAGTTCCGTCTTTCTTTTTCACAAAGAGGACTGGTGCTCCCTATGGTGAAACACTCGGTCTGATATATTCTTTGTCCAATAATTCCTGTAGTTGAATTTTTAGTTTTGTTAATTCCGACAAACTCATTCGGTAAGGTGCTTTAGAGATAGGGGCTGAACCAGGTAGTAGGTCGATAGAAAAGTCTATCTCCCTCCTTGGGGGTAATTCAGGTATTTCATCAACAAACACGTCTTTGAAATCATGCAGAACGACAAAATCCTCCAAGTTGGGTTTATTTTATTTTCTAATAAGTTTGTTACTTGGATGGCATAAACTTGACACCCCTTTCTCATGCATTTCTTGAATTGCATTGCTAAAATCTGTTTAACTGAGACTGGTTTTTGTATACCTTGAACTGTCCTAGAAGTGTCATTTTTGTCTTTATACTTGAGTGATTTTTCATAACAATCTAACACTACTTTATGCTTTTCTAACCAATCCATTCCGATAATCACATTGTAAGATCCTAACGGTAGAATGTTCAAATTTGTCTTTATGTTTTGACCACCTAAACTGAACTCATAATCATAAATAAAGTTGACGACTTTTGTTTTCGTTCTTGTTTCTAGTTGTACCAACCAAGATTTTGCATGTCTTGATTTCTTAAGTTTATTTGACTCCACAATACCAGGAGTGATATAAATCAATGTAGCTCCAGGATCAATTAAAACAAAAATACGAGTGCTATTGATTTTACCTTTGATTTCCACCACAGAGGACTGGTGGTCAGCTTGCCGACCATCCACGAATACAATTATCTGATGCATGCTTCTGCCCACATCTCCCACCGTAGAGGCTTCCTGCAGATTGTGAACAATAGTTCTGGTTGCTGAAATCAAACATGGATAGTTCATCCTTAGATGAGGTTCTCCACATTCCCAACATTTTAATGGTTCACAGGGGCTGTCTCCAAACTTCTTTGTTCCCAAATTTCCCTGTTTACTGCCTCCTTGAGTGTTTGGATTGTTGGAGTGAAAATATTTCCTTGGAAATCTTTTTGCTGCGTTCCGATAAGGAGATGGATGGTATCCCTTCTTTCGCTGGTTCATTCGGCCTTGTTTCTTGTATTTCCAAGCCTTGGGAAATTTTGACCGCTATTTGTATTGGTCGTAACACATTTAATCTTTTCTGAATACTTCACTCAAGGATTTGGGATTATCAAATTCAATTTTTTCCTTGTAGGATTGTGGTAAACAACTTAGGAAATGATGGATTTTCACTTTATCCTCCTGGATATAAGGTACAAACCTTAGTATTTCCAGGAATTTGTTTATCAAATCTTCCATAGCCATTTGACCAAGTCATAGCTCATAAAATTCTTTGGTTTTTATTTCATAGTAACTTTCAGATAGGTATTGTTTCTTAAAGTATTTCTTAAAGTCTGATCATTCCATCTATTTCTCCTTTAGGCCCTTGGCCAACTTCAGGTCTTGCCACCAAATGCTGGCTTTTCCTTTCAAATTATAGATGGCCATTCCGACCTTCATATTCCTGGAATAGTTATATATCTGAAAATACTTCTTGATGTCTAATAACCATGCTTCAACTTCCTCCCCTATTCTGGATTCCCCATCAAAGGTAGATGGTTTGATTTTCTTAAACTCTCCCTCTAGGTGATCCACCTGTTTCCTTTTTGTGTCTGTTTTTGTTTTATTTTTAGCTGGAGGTGTATCTTCAGACGAGCTGTCTCCTTTCTCTGCTTTAGGACTGGAATTATTGGAGGCCCTTTTACTGACCTGTTCTTCCTAGTTATCATCCTTTGGGGTTTTCTTTATCACTATACTTCTCAACAAGACTTCATTTATTTCTTGCTGTGCCTTTTTCAATTTCTCATTGTCTTCTTTGAAATCCTGCAACTCAACAATGAGATTTCTCATCGTTTCCAAAACTTTGGTAGGCGAGCTCCTGTCACTGTTCTGTCTCTGGTCTTTGGAAGGTATTTGTCTTGGGTTCCCCCCAAGTTTGATTTCTGCCTCATCCTGGGCTGCCATGATTACACAAAATAAAGTGTTTTCTTTTTGTAACAGTAATTGTTTTGTTAGTTGTTTCATAACCATAAAAAAAAATGTGCCAAGTAAATATTTTGGCCTTGTTCAAGGTCCAAGTGTTGTAACCTTTTATTTGATACCATATGTAATGTACCTCAAATTTTCCATAATTTGTTTTTCTATGGGACATTAATTTCCAATTTCATTTAATAGATTTGTTGATAAGAGGAGGTAATCTTCATTCCTGTTATAAATATCTGTGAGGTATCTTAGGTTCTGACTACCACACGATGACATTTCTACACCAGTCTAATTTACTTTGAACAGACAACTTATATGGATAATTCACCATAATTCTAACAATTTCCTTCGGTCTCAAAACTACTCATATATATATATATATATATATATATATATATATATAGTATTTTAGACTTAGGATTTATAGTCCTAATCTCCCCTTAAACATGAGTTTCTATGTTTGCGCGCAAGACTATCTAATTTGTCTTTGAAATAAAATTCATATACTACATATCAAGTAACGGGGTCAGGATTATACCCCTTAGTATAATATAAGTGGCTTAATCATAAGACACTTGGAACCATTTGTTATGGTCAAAATCATTAAACATATCCCTTTATGAATTATTCATAGTTAGTGATCTTCCAGTCCATTTACATGTAAGAGTTCAGGTAACAAAATCCCACAATAATCCTTGTTTAACTCTGTCTTAACTAAACAATGTCTCAACTAAGACTTCATTTGAACGATATGTTAACTGTAATGAAACAGTTGGAGTGAACATGTCCCAACTAGTCGTGTCACGAAGGGACTATTATTAAATACATGTTTTCTTGACATGGGAAGAATGGTTTACTTGTCAAGAAGGAGTTAAAGATCTGCATCTTCCATTAATGGAGGTCTTGTGTGTTCGAGTTTCAATGGTTTTCACTTGACCCTTCCTCCAATCTAATCGCACCAACTCTACCCCATTACATGGCCAGACCAACCATTGTACCCTCAACATTAAATTTGCATAACACGAGCTTCTCTTAGGGTTAAGAGAGTTTTCTTTTGTCATTTTGAAGCCCTCCTAAATGGCCCTACATGTTATTTCTCAGCAGGGGAGGCTGTCGACTTGGAGGTCGTTACCCGGTGGAACAAACAATGTTATCCATATTCCCTGGTAAGTTTAAGATTCTACCAATTTAAAAAAAATAGAGTGGAAATTCAGAATTTCGTTACAGTGGATGCAATATTCATTCTGTAACTCTTGTTATAACTTTAAATTAAATATTCCCCTTATCATTATTCCTTGTAACTTTTTGGATTGTTCCCGCTCCTAGATAAGTTGGATTATTCGGTTCTTTCGTTCTCAAGCTCTTTGAAGGTCTCGACATTCCACCTCCTTGTTCTGATTCAGAGAATTTGCACCTGCATATTTTTTTTTTTGTGTGTATTTCCAATCCTAGGGTTTCGTTACTTCCCTATTATCGTTATTCTTTATGGTCCCTCTGTTAATGTATGTCGAGGCCTGATGTTGAGCTTTCATGAGGCTATGTCGGGTTTTAGTCTAGAGTTGAATGTTCACATTGTGTATAGAATATTATATTGCATTTATTTCTTTCTCTTTGTAAAGGGTGAATCCACCCTTCTGTATTTTTCCATCAGATCCTTAGCTGGTCCTTACGAATATAATTCTTCCTTAATGGCTATTTCATTCTTGTCTGGTACAATTAAAAATGTGACTTTTGTGTTTTTTGAGAATTTTATTAAAAATACCCTATGGCATAAAATGTTTGAGTTTGTGGCACTTCTTGGATTAAGTATATCTCTTACTGTCATTATCGTGGTCTGTAGGTAGTATATGCCATTTGAAGTCGAGTAAAAATTCAGTAGAAGATTCACTCTGTATTATCGTTGATTTACAATTATCCTCTGCAATATAGATAGTTGGTTCAAGGGAGGTTTTAATCTCAAAATTTATGTATGGCATTTTTTATGTGTTTACACTATGCCTTCATCCTACTCACATGACATGTCTTATACAATTTGTATTTTGAATGTTAACACTGTTGTTCATTTCATTTCATAAATAAATTGATTATATGCTTTGATGCCAACACTAATGATGGGACACTGTTGATGTGAGGGTACCCATCAAGAAGTTCTTGGAACACCCTTCCCTCGAACTGGGACGTCTATATAACTAGAACACGACAAGGAAAGGACACCAGGTCTCCACATCATAAGTTAAGTTCCACTCTGGAATAAACTGTTTCTATCATTTATCATTCTGTTGAAAGTTTCATTCACTTTACTTTCGTATATTTTACTCATGTTTTAAAATGGTAATTCCTTGTAGAGACTTAGACCACACATAATTCCAGATGTCGGTTCCTATCATTCATGCAAAAGGTATTCGAGTTCTGTGCATAGTAACTCTCAGGCTTAGCTGTCCAAGTTCTAGAAATGAAGACCAAGGTTTTATCCCAACTTTATCGTTAATAAGTGAAGTTTCATCCCGATTTCCTGTATCGGTTGGTTAAGGGGTAAACCCTATTTTCATGTCAATATCTCATTGTTGGAAGAGAATGAAATTATTGTGTGAGGTTGGACCCCTTTTTAATTTTTGTCTGATTGGATTTGTATCACAAACTTTAAAGGGTTTAAATCACTAGGTTCTTTCTCTTATATACTTGTATTTGAAATACCAGGGTTTAGCGAATTTAAATTCAATATTAATGGTATTATGGTTCTTTGTATTACCTATATTGTTTATAAAGAAGGCATATGAACCTATATACTTCGAGAAGTATGTCCTCCAATTTCTGTTTTGTTACTTCTATATTATCATGTTCAACAAAGCTTCGTTGTAGTCAATAGAACTATCACTTTCTTTCATTTCAGAACTATCTGATTCACACCGAGGTTGAAATGAATTTATTACTCGTAAAGCTATCATATTTTCAAACTTATCAAAAATGTGTATATACATCAAAGGGTTCCATATTTCTATTTTCTTGAATTCATCGGAATTTCTCCCTTCTATTATCTTGTTTCCAGAACCTTGTTGCGTTAAAAGATTCAATTCGTTTTCTTTAGTTTTATATTTATCTTACCAGAAATTCTGTTAAGACTAATTATACTATTTGTCTTCCATTATAATTTTCCATGCATCGATATTATAGTGGTGTTATTACTCTGTATAACTTATTACAGTAATATGCGAATATAAAATTATTTCGTTCTGGTATACCCTTTAGTATTTCCTAAGTCAAGGATGTAGTAAAAGACTCCTTCGATTTGATTTCTATACTTATGTACACACATGATTCCTAAGATCCAAAAATGGAATCGGTCTGATTTTGTTTATATAAAATTATTTTGTTTATAATAGAAGTATGCTAGTGTGTTCACAAAATTCCGATTCTACTCGTAATTAGTATATATATATTTACAGACAATTTTATTCGAAACATAAAAAATTAAAACTTGCAGGGGTTTATCCTACGTTTTGTTCCATCGATTCGTAGTTTATCTCACAACAAGAAATCACATATCATTATACTAGTTATACTCTCTTTCAGTCATTTCAATAAATAAAAAAAACGATTCTTGATTAGAAAGAAATTCAACAAAAAACAATTCACCCAACAATATATAGATATATTCTGACAACCATTTAAAGAAAGAGATATATATAACCAGAAAAGAGTAGATGAACATATTTGAACCAGTTTGTTGAAAGACAAAGGGAACAACCACGTTCCTGCCAACTTTAGAACAGAACAACTAATGTCACTTGCTCCATTCACCCCCTAGCCTGACCATGAATCCATGAGGACGAACTCATAACTCCCCTCAATAATCGTCCTTTTGCTTCGGTAACTTCTCCTTGCCTCACACTCAGAAAATCAGTGTTCCTAATATCAAGAGACAATTATCCTTCTTTTGACATACTAGACAACACCCTACCTCCTCCCATATGCTATATATCAAAAGCCATTTTTTCCTAGGTCTTTTCCCCCTTTGGGAATTTTTGCAACTTTCCAAATCCTTGATTTTTAGGGGCTACCCATGGCCAAATTCTTGATTTTCCACTTGTAACAATCAGCCCTGAGGTAGTTCCAACATGTTCCCCACTCATGGAGTCACAGTCAACTGATTTTTAACATGGTTGTTCCATTTTTCCATCAACAATAATTATAAAAATATTTTTCTTCATACAAGTGTCATAGTCAAATAGTTAGTTGGGTCAAAACAAATCTCTTCCCAATATTCATAATCATCAATTACAATTAACTAAATTTGAAATTCGGAATTTCCATAAATGACAAAAAAATTTCAATTTCAAATTTACCTAAATCATAAATAATTTCCTAAGAAATTTCAAATTCAAAAATAATTTATTTTTGGGGATGTTACACATCTCATCTCCTTGTTGTTCTCCGATCGTGATGGTTCCAAAGAAGGATGGCACATGGAGAATGTGTGTCAATTACCGAGCCTTAAATAAAATCACGGTGAAAAATCAATGCCCTCTTCCTTGTATAGATGATTTTTACAAAGAAGAGGTGTTTATTTCACTAAGTTGGATTTGCAAAGTGGATACCATTAGATCAGGGTTGTAGAACAGGATGCATGGAAGACTTCCTTTAAATCCAAACAGGGATTGTTTGAGTGGTTAGTTATGCCGTTTGGGATTTGTAATGCTCCAGAAACATTCATGCATGTGATGAATGATGTATTCAGGCCATTTCTAGATGATTTTGTGATTGTATATTTAGATGACATTCTTATATTTAGTGGGAATTGAGATGGACATGTAAGGCATGTAAAGAAAGTATTGGATAATTTGCAAAGGGAAAAGTTGTATGTAAAATTGTCCAAATGTGAATTTGGTAAGACTGCACTTGTGTACTTAGGTCATATTGTAGGAGGAGGATAATTGAAAATTGATCCTTCCAATATTGATGTAATTGTAAATTGGCCTGAGCCCAAAAGTGTAAACGAGATACAATGCTTCTTAGGTGTAGTCCAGTATTGGAGGAGATTCATTTCAAACTTTTCCTTTATAGCAGCTCCTTTGCATGCCTTAACTAGTGTGAAGAACACTTTTCATTGGGGAGGAAACAAACAAAAATCTTTCGACACTTTGAAGGAAAAGAGCAATACCACACCAATATTAGCACTACCGAATATTCAATAGCCCTTTGAGGTCAAGGCAGATACCAACATATATACCATGAGTGTAGTATTGATGCAATATTGTAAGCCTATCTTTTACCACTCTGAAACTTTTAACCAAGTTGTTGTTAACTATCCTACATATGATAAAGAGTTGTATGCATTAGTTCAAAGCAT
Source organism: Picea engelmannii (assembly GCA_009831015.1). NCBI lineage: Eukaryota > Viridiplantae > Streptophyta > Pinopsida > Pinales > Pinaceae > Picea > Picea engelmannii. The sequence continues at coordinate 70,830 of ML823767.1, forward strand.
AAATAAATGGAAGAACTACTTGTTATGGAAGGAAACAATCATACATACAGATCATCAACCCTTACAGTATCTCCAAGCACAAACCAAATTGCAACAATCTCGACATACAGATGGATGGGTTTCCTACCACAATTTCATTTGGTAATCAAGTACAAAAGGGTATGAGTAACAAGGTAGTTGATATGCTTTCTAGACCTCCTATTTTTGCCTCTATTATTTTGAAGAATGCTTCTTTATCTCATGATAGCTATGTGGAATAGTATACCTTTGATGGAGATTTTAAAGAAGTATATGAGAAGATAACCCATGGTGCATAGGTAGAGAACTATTGTTTGTAGGGAAAACTAATCTACCATCTTGGAAAGCTATGTATTCCTACAAGTGAAAGAGTCCATGTAATACGATAAGCTCACACTTGTCTTGTGTCTGGGAATTTTGGGGTAGGAAAAACTATGGCGCATCTGCAGAGGTTTTTTTACTGGCCTCAAATGAAATAAATTGTAACTAAATATGTAAAGGGGTGTGTGATGTGTTCTACTTGTAAGCCCACTAATAGAAAACTATGGCTATACTCATCACTGCCTGTTCCATCCCATCCATGGGAAAGTATCTCCATGGATTTTGTAGGGGGTTTACCAATGTCGAAAAGGGGTCATGACTATTTGTATGTTGTAGTGGATAGGTTCATCAAGATGTGTATCTTATTTCCATGCAAAAGGAAGATCAATGCTGAGTAGACTGCTAATCTCTTCTTTCAGTATGTTTGGATTCACTTTGGGTTACCCAAATCCATTATCTCAGATCGAGATACTCGATTCCTTGGGGACTTTTGGACAAGTTTGTGGAGAATGATGGACACCAAGTTGAAGAGGAGCACTGCTTTCCATCCACAAACCAATGGAAAGACAGAGGTTGTTAACCAAATAGTGGTAATTTTTCTTTGAGGCTAATGCAGCAAGCATCCCAAGTATGGGATGAAAAAATACCCTATGTAAAACATGCTTACAACTGAGCCTTACATTCCTCCACTCAGTGTTCACCTTTTGAGACATGTTTTGGGTATTTACCTAAAGTTCATTTGGACTTGATGTATGGGAGAGATTTCGATTAAAATGAAGAAATAAATGAAGACAGAGCTCATAAGTTCATCTAGAGGATCCAACAGGTACACCAAGAAGTCAGGGAACAATTAGAGAAAATTCAAGAACAATATAAAGCTAGGCATGAAAAACACAAGGTTTATCATTACTTCCAGGTTGGAGACAAGGTATGGATTCACATTAGCAAGGAAATATTGAAGGGTGAAGGAAATAAACTCAACCCCATCCATTATGTACCCTTCACTATTTTGGAGAAAACTGGTACCAATGTTTTTCGTCTACATCTTCCACCTTATATGCAAATCTACTCAGTTGTAAATGTGGAGAACTTGAAACTTTTTTAGCCTCCCATGATCATGGATAAGGGTAAGGAAGTTTCAATACCTTCAGTTGATGAGTTTTCTCCTGAGTAATTGGATGAGTTAAAGGAATATATCATCCTAGACATAAAGACGAGGACTTCACGCAAGGGTGATGTTGATTATCTTCGAGTCGGCTTAAATGGCACACATCCAAGCAAGGAAAAGTGGAATGAGAAGGACAAAGTGAGGGAACTCTTCCCTCACTTATATGTTGATTGATGAAAGATTTTGGTGGTCCAAAAATCTATTAGTGGGAAGGCATGATCCAAAAAGGATCCAGAGAATAATAAGGACAACTCAGAATTCGTAGAAGTAACTCAGGAAGCTCAGAATGGCCTCAGCAGACAGAGAAAGAGAAAAAATTCATATTCCTCAAATCTCAATGAATTTTGCATCATCGTGAAGAGCGTTTCGTAATATTTACAATGTTGTAAATGACTCATCAAATAGAGTTATAGATAAAAATATATTTGTGGTCAAAGTTTTGGTCAACCTAGCCCAGTCAGTAGGGATGAGTCAACATCCGTACTATTGACGTCAAAATTAGTATGGATGACCTCAACATCTGTACAATGTATGTGGCACACATATAAGGTGACACATGTCATGCTAGCATCAACATGACATTATCATGGTGACATGGCAGCACCAAAGGTTTCCATGTGTCACTCATTTTTAGCATTTTCGGGTCAATCCATGGACCAATGAAAAAGCGCCACGTGGTAGTCTGTACAACCATGTGGCAGACTATACGGGACATGGAAGGCTGGCATGAAAGGATGACATGACAGGTGATTTTGCAAGTGGTTAGCGTGGGCCAATGGTTGGTTTCTACGTAGACCAATTATGGGCTACCACGTGGTAGTGGGCTAATGCCCAATGAGGGCCCAAAACCAGATTTTTGAAAATAAAAAAATAGGCCTACCAAATCTGGTGGCCAAACTGCAAGCTCTGATGGATCCAAACAACGCTCCAAACTTGGTGACATTCCAAACCATATATATACATTGTTATAAAAATAAACATAAATGGGAGGCCTATGGGCTCAACCCCGAAACCTCCCCCTATCCAACACCTTAAAAATAACATCTGCCACCATTGGGCCAACGGACTCCGTTGGTTATTTCGCCCCACTTTTTGCTTAAAATTTGAGTCTTCCATTGGGTTTGGCTGAATATCTTTCACTCTCTCCTCGAATGGCAGGTTTCGCTTTGCTATATGGGAACAAGTTCTAGTGCTTGCTGTGGTGTGAATGGACACGGGTTCGAAATTTATTTATTTTTGGTTATTTTGTTTGAAATTTGTTTTTTTTTTTTTTTATGTTTTTAATACTAATTTTTTATTTTGTTTGAAATTTGTTTTTTGTTTTTGTTTTATTTTTTATGTTATGTTATGTTTTTTTTAATGTTTTTATTGTTTTTTGTTTTTTCTTTGATACATGTTTTTTAATTTTTTAATATATTAATTATATTAATAATAATAACAATCTATTTTTTTAAGTCACAACCAAGCCAGACACCAAATTGGTGTATGAGACCTCCTCCGCCCAACGATTTTACTGGTAAATTCTATGGAGGTATATAGAATGAGTGGGCCTAATGGTTATGAACATGTGTTTCCTCCTAAGAGGTCACAAGTTCAGATCCAAAATATTGTTGAAAACAAGTGCCTTATAATATTGTTGAAGATTCTGAAGCTGGTCAAGAGCCTTGAACAAGTCCTCAAACCAACATAACATAACTTTGGCCTTTAAGAGGGATATAGGAATCACAATTAGGTTTTGTACATTGAAAATGGGTGTAGAGGCATAAACATGGAAAGTTGGAAACAATGGCCTAAAGACCTAACTAAACCTTCTCGAACTCAACCACCATCGAAAATAAAGGAGAGAGTGAAGTATATTTAGCCAAACTCGACAATGACCAACTCGTGGAGTGGAGACGTCGCCGAAATTGGTAATTTCTGACTGGTTTAATTTTCATGAGAGGCTATGCACACCCAATCTTAGTTTCATTTCCACTTCAATGGGTTTCAGGTTTGTTTCATTTCCATTTCCACTTCAATAGGTTTCATTTCCACTTCATAGTTCATTTCTTCCATTCCTTCTTCAATGGTTACCCCCTCGTTCATGAATATTTGTTGGGGCTCATCCTACAATAGGTAAATGAATCTCATAAGGAGAATGAACCCAACCAAAATATTTTCCCAAAATTGTGTCCACCTCTTCAACGTTGAAGGTATTATGATGTTTCCCTAACATGTGCTTCAGTCATGAACTATGACTAAATGTCCAATGGAAATGAAATAATATAAGAGAGGAATACCTCATATAAATAATGCTAAATATAGGTAAACCAAACTGCACATTCTCCATTTTAGAGGTAGTTAATTATTTTCCTATGTAGTACTTTGTAAACACTTATTATAAATTCTAATATTTTAATACAAATTAATGCTCAAATGAGCTAAGCTAATCACCTAAATTGAGCAATTGAATCTTAAACAATTTTTTTAATGGATTATCATAGTCAAATTGCAACAATAGTTCAAAAGGGGTAAAAATCATATCACTACATTGTATATATTAATATTTTATGGAGAAAGTTTCAAAGTAGTTTCACTATAGATCATGGTTGATCCAAAACCACAATGTTTTATGTTGTATAAGTACAAAAATATGGGGGTTAATCTTTTTGGCACAATTAGCTTTTGCACCCAAGTCAAAAATTTGTGTTATGTAGTGTAGCCTATGGATTGGGGAATTATTCTTGTCCACAACTTGGTTTATGGAGTCMTATGAACTAACAATAGTAGAAGGGGGATGTAGGGCTTGTGATACAGGTGGAAATTATATATGAGAGTGAAATTTCAATTCAAAAACACAACCTACCCCTACTTCCTCTAATACAAAATCCMTTACCTAGTAGACACCACAAATTCTTGTATACATCATAGCTTAGACACTATTATATGCATTGGCATMTTTGGCCTAAATGACCCCTTTGGCCTAAATGATGCATGCATATACTTCCATGATTTGATAAACCTAAGATGAAATTCCCAATGGGGTTCCTCTTTTCTCTTTTTAATATAAAGAAGCTTATACCATAGGCTTTGACATCCTRCTCATGATTTGTCATTGTATAATTGGGTTCATGTATGTATCAAATAGGGCTTGTAATCATTCTAGAGCCATCAAATGAGGCTTCTAAATKCCTTGAACACCATTTATTATCTCACCACYGAGAAATAAGTCATTACATTTAAAATAATTGGGATTTGTTCCTTAGTGGAGTCACTATATGAGTAATAGAATTTTATGAATGTGAATSGCCTTGATGGTGATTTTATGAAGTTCTCTATGCAACTATGAAATGAACAACTTGATATTGAGTTTACTTATGAAACCTATGCAACTATGCGACCTATGCAACTATGCAACTTATGCAACAAGATTTTGATGATATTCTAACTTTATATTGAGCTTACTAAGGAACACACCACCATTTCATCTAATATCTCATCAATGAATGGAATATGGAACTTCTCCTTGATGGTGATTTTATGAAGTTCTGTATGAAACTGTGCAACTTATGCAACGAACAACTTGATATTGAGCTTACTTATGAAACTTATGCAACTATGCAACTTATGCAACAAGACTTTGATGATATTCTAACTTTATATTGAGCTTACTAAGGAACACAATGCCATTTCATCTAATATCTCATCAATGATTGGAATAGGGAACTTCTCCTTGATGGTGATTTTATGAAGTTCTCTACAAAGAAAGAACCTATGGAAGATAAATTGGAGCATGATAACGGGCACACACCCCAAGAGGGTGACTAGGCCTACCTAGTTGTCATGATAAACTTAGTGTGCATTATGGAAGACAAAGTCATTGGAATTTATGAAGACCAAGGTCTAAATAATTTCACACATACCCACTACATTTCCTAAATAAGAATGAAAACATATATGAGTTGTGAGATAAATAATATCACAAAACTTAATTTTTTGGGGGATTGGTTAATTTCTATAGATTCTTTATTCCAATATTCTCACACTTGAACAAACAACTTAACCAAATATTAAGAGAGAATTTGAGGAAACAAGGCTTCATCATCTATACCAAGGTGCAACAAAAAGTTTTTGAAGAAGTGAAGATGTTGAAGCTATGCACTACAACTATGCTTACACTACTATGTGTTTCTCATCCTTTTGATGTTAAAAAATAACTTATTCATAGTGCCCAAATTCCACTTGGAGGTGAATGATATGTTACATAGGTCATATGTAGTGGTTTGACTACTTGTCTATGGTTCTTAAGCTTGAGAAGCAAGGTTTAGGGTTGAATACTCTTGTTTCCTTTCATAAACTATAGTCATGAACCTAAGACCCATCCATGATGATCAATAAGACCTCATAATGTCACCCATATTCAACTTGGATGCCAAAGACTCTGTTGGATCATGTAGTCATTGATGCCCATGGTTTTTTCATTGATGCCAATGGTTTGATTGATTGATGTCATTGATTTATGTCAAGTGATGGATTGATTGATAGTCTTGGTTGATTGATGATTGATGAACAATGTATATATTGTCCTTGATGCGAATGATAGATGTCAAGTGGAAACCAATCGATGAAGATGGATCAATGAGTTGTCATTGGTACATGATGCATAGTTAATGAAAATGATGCAATGGTGAATTGATCATTATTGTATTATCATGATTAATAAGGTGCACAAATGGATGAACTCCAAAGTGGTCCCCTTATGGTGAAAGACCTCACGGGAAGACACTTTATAGATTGAGTTATCCTATAAGAATGGTTGGAGGACCCATGCTTGTATCTGGAATAATGAGATGAAGATCAATAAAGTTTTTGGTGAAACTATCCTAGATGGATAGTGCTTGTCATGCCATTTTCGGTGGTATGTGGAATGTCACATAAATCCTCACCGTTTGAGATTTATGGCCCTATGAAGTTGAAGGACCCCCATATGTTGGCTTGAAGCCCCAAATGGTCAAAGAAGTCAAAGTGCACTAAAAGAAGAAATCATTATTTAAATGATAAAGTAAAGTGACAAAGTCAAGATGGATTATTTAAATAATAAAGAGAATTGAAAAAATCAAGAAGGAATATTTAAATGATAAAGTATTGGAGAAATTTCTATTTATGGAAAGTGGTTAACCCTAAAATAAGGAAAATAGGTTAAGTGACCTAGAAATAGGTTAAGTGACCTAAAAATGGGTTAAGTGACCTAGAGGATGAAAGTATAAATAAGATAGATATGGTCTCTTGTATATCATCCTTTATGTGGATCAATGGAGAGCTTCTTGTGAGAGGATTTTGGTGTGGATCTCTTGATCATGATTGAAGATCTATTCTGAGAAAGAGATTGTGAGGAGGATCTCATGGACGCATCAAAGTTTCGAAAATATCGAAGATATTGATGACACATGTCTCAGAGATTCAGAAAACCCTATTTTCTGGTGCGTACGCAAGCTTTCTGTGTATATGATGCGTATACACAAGCTGTCTATGTACAAGGTGCATATAAGGTGCATATAATACACGGGTTGTTTGTCTACAAGGTGGGAATATACGGGTTGTCTATGTATAGGGAGCATACAGTGGATAAAATCATGGAGATGTTTGGTTGAGATGATGACAAGCTGTTGAAGACTAAAGCAGGTTTCAGATATGCACTCTATGGGCTCAGATCTATCATTGAGACATTGGTATGGCTTCATTATTGTCTTAATGGATATCATTTCTTATTGTGTTGTGAATTCTTAGGGCATTGTTGGTATGTCTTCTATGATGTGGTTCAGTTTGGTTGATTTGGTTTATGGAGTGAGAAATACCTTTTTGATTCAGTGGTGACATGATTTCTATGGTATACTAGTTGTTTATACATGATTGAGATAGCATTCATATTGATTTGTTGGGAGTATGAGCAAGCTATTGGAGAGCTTGGATGTATTGTGACTGGCTGGTGGTCAATTTGGACAAGTGATAAACAGAAGAGAATAATAAATTGGTTGCAGAAAATCTTGAAGGAAAAACCCTAATATCTCATAAGGTATACGCAGGTTGCATTATTGTTTGGGAGCGTACACGTAGGTTGCAATATTGATAGGGCACATATAACACACGGTCTATACTACTGGTAGGGCACGTACACACATGTTGCACTACTGACAGGTCACATACCTGTTGCAGATTGACTTCTGTTGAGGATTGTTGCCTCATCTCAATTGATGTTGAGGGTGTAAGCCGAGTCTTGCATTATAGAGTTGGTGCTCTTGTAGAGTTGTACTATATTTAGTTGTTGTCGATAAACCCCATATTTTTGTCCATAATAAAAAGAAAATTGTACATACATCTTGTGTCCTTTGTGTTCCTTATGATGATGAATTGTTGATGATATATAGCTGATATATGTTCATATCTAACTGGTTATAAATGACATCAATGGGTAATGAATAAATGTTGAATGTTAACTAAGGTGTTTTGTGCAAGAGGGAAGTTTTGAGAAAAGAGTCCCATACTCATTCACCCCCCCTAAGTGTGGTAGGTGTGTCCAATAGACTCCTTGGAGAGGACTCGTGTCATGGTTTTTAGGTGTTTTCGATGGTGGTTGAGCTCGAGAAGATTTAGTTAGGGATTTAGGGCATTTTTTACAACTTGCCATGTTTATGCCTCTACACTCATTTTCAATGTACAAAACCTAATCGTGATGTCTATATCCCTCTTAAAGGCCACATTTTTGTTAAGTTGGTTTGAGGACTTGCTCAAGGCTTTTGATCAGCTTGAGAATATTCAACAATATTATAAGGAACTTTTTTTCATTCTTTGATGATAGATAAGGTCTTGTGACCCATCCATGGTTTTGTGTGGTGACCTGAGGACTTGTTCATGGTGTTTGATCTAGATATGATATGTTTGGGGCTTGAGTTGTTGTTTCCCTCCATTGACCATGGTTAATGGATTGAGGCTTGTTTCCATACCACAACCATGGTCAAGGCACCAAGACCCATATCTAGTATGAAAAACATATAAATGGAACTCATGTCCAAATCTTAGGCCAAATACATTGAAGTGAGAGCTCATGTCATGGTTTCTAGGTGTTTTTCATGGAACATGATCTTGAGAAGGTTCAATTATGGCTTAATTCCTTTACTCCCCCCTTAACCATTTTTAGGTGTTAAGACCCATTTCTATGGAGAAAAACCTACTCATGGAACATGTATCCTACTTGGAGGCCTTCAACGAAGCATTAAAAATGAGTGATGTGTTGGTTAAAGCCTCTCTACCCATACTTACTACAAAAAACCTCCCAATGGTGTCCTTATCCAACTCTAATGCTAAGTACCCCCTAGAGAGGGATTGTGTTGTGATTTCTAGGTGTTGTTCATGATGATTGAGCCTAAGAAGTGACATTTAGGGCCCTCATATCCCACTCAAGTGCTACAAAACCCAAACCATTATGTACCCAATAACTATGCCATGTGTGGAACCAAGACTTGTTCTTTTTTAGGGCCTTTTTTGTGGTTTAATCATGGAGCCCATATCCCTATAGAAGGCCAAATATACCCTATGAAGTTCCTATGTCATGGTTCAAGGATGATTTCAATGACATAACTTGATAATATTCATGGTTTTTATTTTTTGTTCTTGAATCGAGACTCTTCATTTAGGACATAAGGCCATTATTTCTCTCCCTTGACATTGGTTATACCTTAATACTAATTATTGGTTCATAAATAACCTAGTAATGGACCACATATGCCATTTGGACATTAATGATACCCCTTCATTGATATGTGACCCAATCCTTCTCCCAGATCCTCCTTCTTATCTCTTCTTGGGATGGTTTGGGTGTTAAATCTATAGCAATGGTTGCTAAATATAGGCCTATTTCCCTTCACTCATTTATCTTTTTCATTAGGAGAGTTGGAAACATTATTGATCATGTCGGGCCACTCACCCACAATAGTGTTGTTTAAGTCACTAGGTCCATCCTTTTTAATCTCACCGACTTGTTGAAAAACTTCTTTGGATACCATGCAATTATTTTGATCATGTGGTAGGACACAAGGATTGCACCATGGTAAAATTTCATGGTCAACCTCATTGTTAGCACCCAATGGAGTTGGAACTCCTTGATTGTATTAAGGTTGCCTAGAATTATCCCAACCATTATTTCCTCTTGGTTGAATTTGTCTTGTTGATTTTTCCTTTCTAATTACACCATCTTGTTTTGAATAGCTTGATTTTTTTGTTGAAGTGTTTATGCTTGTTTAGAAAAATGAGCCTCCATCATATTCATATCATTTGAAATAAAGGTCATCATTTCATATTTCAAACTATTTGTATTGACTACAATTTTCTTGGGCTCCCTTCCCTACTTAAGGAAATTTGTTAACCTTTGTTTTATAGGAATGCCACAAACCCCCTGCCTCTAACAGGGTATATGTGACCTACCGATCAAGGATCGATCAAGAATAGAGTTGAATCGAATATTAGGGCCCCTGATGAGCCCCAAAATAGTTTATACATGCCCCCTTTTAACTCCTTGTATATGTTCTATAAAACCCGCGAGAATTTTCCTGGTACTTTTCCTCCTTTTAAAATTTTAAAATTATCAGTGCTAGCTCCCTTTGCTAGGCCTATTTTATGCATATGACCTTGGGATATGACCTAAGGCATAACCCCAAAAGGTTCTAAGCCTTTGAACTTCGAGACTCTTGGCACCCAACACTACTCCCCAATCTCCTGAAGTACTATGTAGTCAAATCTATGGATCAGGCGCCACATATCCTCCTTTTGGAATTGACGATTGGGGTGGTGTTTTAGCCTTCGACCCTTAGTTTCATCGGTGCTATCCCCCTTTCTTACAGAGTCTCTTCCTGCCAAAATATTCACCCAACCAACACTTGTTGCGTATATCGATGGTCTAGATGGGTTTCAGGACCCCGAGCCTCTAGGAGTCTTAGGACTTGCAATTCCACCTTGGTTCCCCCGAAGTTCTCTAACGTCGAAGTGTGGGATTGTGTGACCCATATTTCTAGAGATATATGATGGTCATCAACTCTTTAGGTGGTCTCCCACTAGATATCCATAGTCACTTCTTAAAACTCTTCCCTTAAGGGAATTATTGTCGCTAACCCTCTTGAGCTTAACTTACAAAGGTATATGAAACTTTTGTCTTCCCTCTATGCACTTCCTATGAACTTAAAAATGTTCAGACATAGGATTTTCTAAGTCTATTCTCCTCGATACTTATGGTTTCTATCTCTCCTGAGCTCGTTCCTCCAAAGTTTGAAAGCCTTGGGTGCACTCCTTGTGTCATTAGAACTCTGCAACAATCGACTGTTCTCCCCTTAACCAAGAGTCTAGGAATGACTCAGCCTACACACTCCTTGCATGTCTATGTACTTTCTCTACATTACTACTATCAAATATTCAATGCTATCTCTTGTGATCTTCTCTGAGTTAAAATTAACTCTGTCAAAAAACTCCTTGTGGACAATGTGCACTCCTTGCACGAGCTCTTAGAATATAAACAATTGAAACTTATTCTAACTCCATAGATTCATGTATTTAACCACATAATACATTCACAACCACAATAATAAGTAAAAATAGAGAATTTAAATGAACTGAAAGACTACAATTCATTCAGATAAACACAGTAACAACAACAACACACATTTGGATTAAAGATTCTTTGTTCTATTCATTCAAGTGATAATATACATAGATATAGGTAGTCCTCCACTTCTCCTTCAACAATCTTATACAGTGCTCTTTGGCTGTAAACAACAACATCTCTCTCTCGCTCTCTCTCTCTCTCTCTCTAACAACTATTACAAAATGAGCAACAAACCTTCACAAAATGAGCAATAACAACCTTCTTTGGGCATAAGATACAAGAATATATACAAGAGGTGATTCATCGAGCATTTACCCCCAACAACCTAGTGTTATCCTATCAAGATTTAATGCATTCATCTACTAATGACTATAAATTCAATAGCATTTACAAATAAGATAAGGGATGACGTGCAACCTCTATACAATACATTCTTTACATTAAAGGGATATTGATTCGAGAGGATCTTTGGGGATGGACTCAACCTCTAATCATTAATTACATTTATTTTTATAAAATTTCAAATTCAAAAAGGTGCTCTCTCCTTTGTGTAGTCCAAATCATCTCCATAAATGCATTGGTTGATGTGATGCTCTCCAACATGTCCTCCTTTTAATGTTGATGTATATGCTCTTGCATCATACTCCTCTGGCCAAAAATTCATGAACTCCTATCCATGAGATCCTGCACTTTCTTTCCTTTCTTCAAAATGTCTTCTTCACTTACCCACGTTGCATCTTCTTATGGATGGCCCTTCCACTTAACCAGATACTCAAAAAAAGTCTTCCTTCTGGTCCTTTTTCCAATCCTCTGATCTAAGATCTTATCAATCAGTGGATTTTCTGCTACATGCATTTTTTTCCCATCTTATGTCCTTCTAATTATGTGACCCTCCTATTTCATATTCCCTGTAAGGATGAAGGTCTGCAACATTAAAAATAGGTGATATTCCCACATTGTCTGGCATCTCTATCTCATAAGTATTTTCTACAAAATTCCTAAGGATCTTGCATGGTCCTATCTTTTTCATTTTCAATTTGTTATATGTTCCCTTTGGGAATATTTCCTTTCTCAGATGATCTAAAACCTGATCTCAAAATTCAAATGTTACCTCCCTTCTCTTCTCATCTGCTCTACTTTTATACTGCTTGTTGTTGTCTTGTAGTTTTTCCTTGATCTCACCATGAAGTTTATGCATCTCTGCAAAAAAATATTCATCTCTTGCACTCCTGAATTCATTTTGTCCCAAATCTCTTAGTTTTTATATCACTCTTTCTTTCATTCCACACACAATCTGGAATAAATTTGTTCTCGTGATCCTATTTGGTGAATCATTGTATGAAAACTTTGCTTGTGGAAGAATCTGATCCCACTGACTATGGTGCTCAGTGACTAATCTCCTCAGCAAATTCCCCAAACTTATGTTTTCCACCTCATTCTGTCCATCTATTTGAGGGTGATATGTTGAACTGAAGGAAAAATTTGTCCCCAATTTCTTCCACAACGTTCTCCAGAAATAACCAACAAATTTGGTTTCCTTGTCCGAAACAATGCTCCTTGGAAAACCATGTAGCCTCACAATTTCTTTAAAAAACATACTTTCTATGTCTGTAGCATCATTTGTCTTCTGGCATGGTATAAAGTGTGCCATCTTGGAAAATATTTCAACTACCACAAATATGGAATCACTTCCCCTCTAGGTTCTTGGTAATCCCAATAGAAAATCCATGTTTATAGCATCCCAAGGCCTATTTGGAATAAGCAATGGCTAATAAAGACCAGTGTTATGTTGTATTCCTTTTGCATAGTAGAAAATTCTGTATTTGTTCACAAATTTCTTCATTTCAGATCTCATACCTAGCCAATAGTATGAGCCACTCAATTGTGAAAATGTTTTATCATGGCCAAAATGTCCTGCTAGACCTCCACTATGCTTCTCTTTCAATAAATTGTCTCTCATTGAGCATTTTGTTTTGCACAATTTCCCCCCTTTGAACAACATTCCATCTTGAATAAAATATTCCATCCATGGGATTATGTCCCTTAGCAAAGGATTTGCATAGGCTTCATAAGATTCTTTGAAATCTGCATCTTCAACATACATTTCCTTAAGGTGTTCAAACCCCAAGGTTTCCACTTTGAATTCCTGCATAATCAAACACCTCCTACTCAAAGCATCTGCAACTTTGTTTTCACTACCAGAAATATGTTTAATAACAAAAGTCAAAAACTACATAAATTCCACCCACTTTGCATGCCTTTGATTTAACTTCTCTTGTTTGTGATGAACTGTAAAGCTTGATTATCACTATACAACACAAATTCCTTGGGAATAAGATAATGCCTCCACTTATTTAAGGCTTGAATCTCTGCATAAAATTATTTGTCATATGTGGAGTACTTTTTCTTGGTATCATTCAAATTCTCACTGAAATATGCAACAAGTATGTTATCTTGACTTAATACTACTCCAATTGCTAATCCACTAGCGTCACACTTTACCTGGAAGGTCTTCCCAAAATATGGAAGAACCAAAATTGGTTTTTCTATAATTTTATCCTTCATTATCCTAAAGATATTCTCAACCTCTTCTATCCACTTAAAGGATTTGTGCCCCTTCTTCACAATGTCTAATATTGGTGCACATATACCACTGAAATTTATAATGAATTTCCTATAGAAACTTGCTAATCCATGGAATATTCTTACCTCAAACATGCTCCTTGGTGGTGGCCAACCTCTGATAGCTCTCACCTTTTCTAGATCCATCTTCAGCTCATTGGAAGAGATCACAAAACCCAAATATATGAGTTATGTCTTCATAGAATATGAATTTTTTAAATTTATCAACATCTTCTTTTGCTGCAACCTCCTCTTCAGTTTTACTAAAGACTATTATATCATCCAGATATACATTGAAAAATTTACCTATGAAGTCCTTAAGTACTTCATTCATCAATCTCATGAATGTTCTTGGGGCGTTTGTTAAGCGAAATGGCATAACAAGCCACTCATATAATCCTCTCTTTTTTTTAATGTTGTTCTCCATTCATATCATTTTCTCATCCTTATCTAATGATAACCACTTTTCATATTTATCTTTGAAAAATAACTTGCTCCACTTAAATAATCCATCAAGTCATCCATCCTGGGTAAAGGAAATATGTACCTGATAGTGATCTTGTTGATGGCTCTAGAATCTGTACACATTCTCCATCCTCCATCCTTCTTAGAACTTAATACAATTGGTATTGCACATGGGCTTAAGCTCTCCTTGACTAAACCCTTTTCCAACATATCTTGGACCTGGTTCTTCACCTCTTCATTCTCTTGAGGTGTCAATCTATATGCTACTTTGTTTGGTAGAATTTCTCCTGGAATAAGATCAATGTGATGTCTAATGCTCCTAATGGCTGGAAATGAGCAAGGTAAATCATCCACCACTATATCAGCAAAATTATCTAACAGTTCTTGAATTTCTTCAGGCAGATCATCCACAATATTGCTTGTAAGGATGACTCTAGGATTTCTCACTACAACAAACTACATGTCCCGTTCTTTCTTGACTTCATTCAAGAGCTCCTTCCCATTCATTAGAAGTATGATTGGGCTAACTTCTTCCTTCACTTTCTTATCCTCTATTGGCAACAACATGTGTCTTTGGCCATTCTTCTCAAGTGTATAATTATTCTTCCTCCCATCATGTATGACATTTATGTCAAATTACCATGGTCTTCCCAACAAAACATGACAAACATCCATGGGTATTACATCACATAAAATATCATGTTTGTGTCCTCCTATTTTAAATTCAAATTGGCATTGTTTACTTACCATAACCTGGTGTCCTTTTTGCATCCATGATACTTTATATGGATTTGGATGTGTAGTAGTCTCCATCTCTAGTTTTTCCACCATCTATGTGGATACTAAATTTTCAGTGCTTCCATTGTCTATAATCACCTTGAAAAATTTGTCCTTGGTATTGCAAGAACTCCTAAACAAAATGTTTCTTTGTACTGGTCCTTCCACCTCCTTCTCTAGTTTCAAGATAATTTTCCTTGTCATGAGGGATTTTCCATCTTCAACAGCTTCTGCTTCAATATTCCTCCTTTGCGCTTCAGAAATGTGAGATTCTCCTCCTTCTTTCTTTTTCTCGGGGCATTCCTAAGAAATATGCCATGTCTTTCCACAAACATATAATATTATCTCTCCTCCTCTTCCTCTTCCTCTTCCTCGAGGAAAATAATTTATTCCAGCATACTTCCTCCCGCTGGAGCTTCCTCCTCTTTTTGTATGATTGTGGGGATTTTCAATTTTAGCTTTGGGTTTCTTAGACTTATCATGGAAAATTCACTTACCTATGTGTGGGATTTTTCCTCTACCTCATTGGATTTTTTTCCTGGACAACTTATCTTTTTCTTTTAGGAAATCCTCATAAGGATATTCACCTATCCTCATAGTCACCATATTTATTTCATCCTGAATTTCATATCTCAGGCCATTTCTATACCTGGAAACCTTATCTTCATCACTCTCACGATGACCAGCCCTAATGTTCAACCTATAGAACTCTTATGCGTACTCTTTTATTATCAAACCCTTCTATCTCAAGTTTTGTAGTCTCCGGGATAGATTTATTTGATACTCTTTGGGTATGAATTTAGCCTTCAACTTCGCTACCATTCTATCCCAGCTTTTAATTTTGTGTTTTCCTTGGCTTCTTCTATCAGATTACAATTCATCCCACCACAATGTTGCATGCCCTTTTAGCCTTGTGACAACATGTTTTAATTTCTTCTCATCATCGACCTCCTCATATTCGAAGTATTTGTCCATTGCTCTTTTTCAGTCCAACAACTCTTCTAGATCTAAATTTCATTCATACATTGGGATTTCCATTTTTTCTCTAGCTCCCATTTTTACAACAGCTCTCAGCAAGAATTCTTTTGTAGCAACTTCTCATGTAGCTCCTTCAGCTTCCATTTCTTAACTTTCGACCTCACTGATGTCACCCGCATCTGGTTCTCTTATTTGTGCATTTTCCATGACATCTAGCCTTGCAAAAAATCTCCTCATTTCCCCCTCCATTGCTGGATTCACTATGGGTTTGTCCTCGCATCTTCTTTACGTCATGGTGCTAATATTTATTTATAGAGAGATTAAATTATGGATTTGATACCACTTGATGCAAACCCCCTTCTTCTCCCAAGGTCTACGCTACCTCTCAATCAAGGATCGATAAAGAACATAGTCGAATCAAATCTTAGGGCCCCTGTTGAGCCCTAAAAAAATTTATACAGGCCCCCTTTTATCTCTCTGTACAGGTTCTATAAAACCCACGAGCGTTTTCCTGGTGCTTTTGCTCCTTTTAAAATTTTGAAATTATCAGCGCTAGGTCTCTTTTCTGCATATGACCTTAGGCTATGACCCCAGGTGTAACCCAAAAAGGTGCTAATCCTTTGGGCTTCGGGACTCTTGACACCCAACACTACTTCCTAATCTCCTGAAGTACTCTGTAGCTGAAGCTATGGATCAGGTGCCATGTATCCTCCTTTTAGAATCGATGATTAGAGTGGTGTTTCAGCCTTCAGCCCTCAGTTTCCTTAGTGCTATCCTCCTTTTTCTGAAGTCTCCATCTGTAAAACTCTTCACCCGGTCGAAACCTGTCACGTATATCGACGATATGGATGGGTTTCAGGACCCGAGCCTCCAAGAGTCTTAGGGATTACAGTTCCACCTTGGTTCCCATGATTTATCTAACGTCGAAGTGTGGGATCATGTGACACATGTCCCCAATGAGATCTGATGCTCATCAACTCTTTGGGAGATCTCCCACTAGATCTTAGTTTCTTCTTAAAAATACTCCCTTAAGGGAATTACTGTTGCTAACCCTCTTGAGATTAACTTATAGAGGTATATGAAACCTCTATCTTCCCTCTGTGCACTTCCTTTGAACTTAATTTTTTTTCAGAATTACGATTTTCTAAGTCTCTTCTCCTCGATACTTATGGTTGTTATCTCTCCTAAGCTTGTTCCTCAAAAGTTTTAAATCCTTGGGTGCACTCCTTGTGTCCCTGGAACTCTGCAACAATCGACTGTTCTCCCCTTAACTAAGAGTCTAGGAATGAATCGACCTACGCACTCCTTGCATGGATCTATACTTTCTTTGCACTACTTCTATCAAAGATTCAATTTTATATCTCTTGATCTTCTCTGAGTTAAACTTCACTCTGTCAACGCACTCTTTGCAAACAATGTACACTCCTTGCACCAGGTATCAGAAGAGAAACAATTAAAACTTATTCTAACTCCACATATTCATGTATTTAACCACACAATACATTCTCAACCACAAGAACAAGTAAAACCAAAGAATTTAAATGAACATAAATCCTACCATTCATTCAGATAAACACAATAACAAACACACCAAGCATTTGGATTAAAGCTTCTTTGTTATATGAATTCAAGTGATAATATAAATAGATATAGGCAAACCTCAACTACTCCTTCAACAATCTTATATAGTTATGTTTGGCTCTCAACAACAACAACTCTCTCTCTCTCTCTCTCTCTCTCTCTCTCTCTAACAACTATTACAAAATGAGAAGCCAACCTTCACAAATGAGCAACAACAAACTTCTTTGGTCATAATATACAAGCATATATACAAGAGGTGATTCATTGAGCATTTCCCCCCAACAACCTAATTCTATCCTATTAGGATTTAATGCATCCATCTACTAAGGACTATGAAGTTAATAACATTTACAAAGAAGATAAGGGCTGATGCACAACCTCTGTACAATACATCCTTTACATTAAAGTGATATTGATATGAGAGGATCTTTGGGGATGGACTCAACCTCCAATCCTTAATTACATTTATTTTCATAAAATTTCAAATTCAAAAAGGTGTTCTCTCCTTTGTGTAGTCCAAATCATCTCCATAAATGCATTGATTGATGTGCTACTCTCTAGCCTGTGCTCCTTAATGCTGATGTAGATGCTCCTGCATCAACGAAAATAAATTTCTTAGGTACTAAGATCACCATGTTTACATCTCTCATGTCTTGGCAAGGTTAAGAATTTCCAGAGAACATAAAAATTTGAAATCCTTATGTGACATTCCTCTTATGAAACAAGGATTTGTATAATTTTTTCTTTATTACATTGGGTTCATAATTAAAAACAAAACTTTATGAATGAACATGATAAGTTATTGGTCAACAAAGTGAAGCCCCCATGATCCTTATGAGTATTTGAGATGTGTATGGTGGTCTCTATAATCATAAAATTTTACTATGTTAGAAACGGTGACATTTGATTCAATGTTGTATATGTAATAAGTGAACTATAACAATTGCATGGCATTTTTAAAATTTGGGTAATTTTTCTTCCATTTATCTGGATAATTAGCTCATAACTTTTTTCATTAGCAGTGCACACATAGTAATCTATGAAGAAATTATTTCTTTCCTTAAAACCTCTTGCTCCTTCCCATAGATAGTTTTCATCGAAGTTGAAATTATTGCATTTCATTTTCCTCTTGCATGGTTTAAATAGTCGATTTGAAATTCCATCAGTTTCACGACCACTCCTTTGAGTAACAACAACCTAAAATCAAGCACTAATTAAAATTTATCTAGAAACTTTTATAGGGCTCTTAAAACCCATATTAGCTTAGGTGTAGAGATTTGGAATAGGATTGTGAGAACAACCTTCCATTCCTATTCCTATTCCCAATCTATTTGTTATATAACTAAATTTGGGAATCCATTCTAACACAAGGGTCAAGCACAAGGTTGCATTGGGGCCAATAGAGTAATCAACCCCGCTTTGTTGGTATTGGTATCGACTGTTGATTATCCCCCCTCTACTTTGGTATAGTAATGGTACCATAAAGGCAATACTATTTTAGACTTCCTACCCAAGGTGAAACCACAATGAAGGTCGTGTTTCACCTGGGATCGACATTGGCTAGACTCACTCAGACTCCTTGGAGGGTTTCCCAATGCTCGATGAGCTAACTTGCACCAGGGCATTAGTTCATTAAGAAGGTTGTCAACGTAAATTTACCACCTGATGAAACTCATCCCCTTCACGCATCGATACTACGATGTTGGATTCCATCACCAACTAACGCTTCTTTGTGAGAAGGTTTGTTTGCATGCTTGACTCCTAGATTAATTAGCATGTGTTGTTTTTTGTCCTTGGTTTGACTTAGGATTGAGTCTATGTCTAATGGCATTAGTTCTGGGTTAATTCCTCATTTGATGAATACAAAATATGGATACCATTAAAATAAAAGGGAATAAAGAGGTAAAAAATAGCTCATACCTAACTTATGTCTTATTATTCTCAAACATTGTTCTTTACACTTAATGCAACAAACACCAAATGGAATGATTTACATAAGGTTATGACTGACAAAGCTCCATATAATGCAAATGAGAAATGTGATTGGATAATTCAAAACATTATCATAAACCCACATCTCACATATTTGTACATGCACCATAGATTCACAATCTTTCATGAAGAGGTCTGGGAGAAATTCCTCCATGCAAAATAATACTAATACAAGTTAGAAATCTAACCCTATTTCCCACACTCTTGTTAACTACAAATCTTGTCTTCACATGCATCTTCTTATAATTCTTGTTTCATGTTGGTATCAATGGAGGAATATATGGTCCACCCATATTCATAGTTTCATATGGTTGGAAAATGCACAAGATATGAACACACTTCATTGGGAGGACCTAATTGGTAAATGACCTAATTGGTAAATGATACAAAACATTTATTTGATAAATATGTTATATATTGAAACTCATGAGATATCCACCATAGGAATATCCAATTCCATCACTCAATTCTTGATGATACATACCTACTAATAATAGTATAAATATTCACATCCAGTCCACTTCAATACTATGAGGAACTATTTAACCATGTTCAACAACACACAAAATGCAATGAATATTCATATTTTCAAAAGAAAGGTTCCACCCTTAACTATTGGTATAAATTTCCATGGGATTTTTATGCTACATCTACCATGTTCATTGGCAAGCATGATCATAAAAAATACAACCCTTCTCAAAATGATGATAGATTAAACATCCACAACTATGATATATTGACTTCCAACATGTTCTCTCTCATCATGTTGTGATAAAGTACATTTCCAAGTATGAAACTAAAGCAAAGGAAAAATAAGAAAGTTATCACCATATGCTAACCAAATATCCCAAGTTGTGGCTATAGAGGACCCTATTGTAATTGCAATTCAAAATTTGTTTACGAAAACTATTGTTGAACATGATTTAGGATCATAAGAAACATGCCATATGATAAAAAAAACCTCCCTTAACAATTTGTAGTCAATAATTTATTTCCTTGAATGTGATTCGAAATATTTTAAGCATGTCCAACTTGATGCAAGTGACACTCTTTCAACACCAAGACTCAATGGAACATACATGAAATTACCTATTTCTCTAGAGCCATTTCCACTTATTGATGTTGCAAGAACTTGGTCCTTTGGTGCTCTTGAGACAAAGGAAAAGTGGAAGAAAAGGGAGAACACCATGATTGTCCATGTTTTTCACCAATAATTTACAATTCCTTATATAGATTCAAATTGTTATTGTAAATGTGTTGAACCCGCACAAAATAGATCTAGCTAGAAAATATCACACACATTTGTAGAGAGAAATTGAGAAAGAAGAAGACAGAGAGAAAGAATGGAATAATTCTCATTAATCGTAATGAATAATGAATAATTTACACATACTATACTCTGTAAACTCAATGAATGTGTAGTAGAGGAGAACCAATGCACCATAGTGGTGGTTTAGAGTGATTTGGACACACACCACCAGTTACGGGAGTGAAATTCCACCTAGTCTAGTCTCTTAGACAGTTAAGGGAGTGAACTGCCACCTAGATGAGTTAACTAGTCAACCACTCTTTAGTTAACTGACTGAACAATGTAGTGAGGAGTAGATCAAGGAGTCAAGGGTAATGCGCCAGTATGGTGATGATCCCAAGGCAAGTGTGCATTAGCATGGTGATGATCCCAATGTTGCATGGTGACAAAACCAATGCAACATCTAGACTCAACTCAACTAGTCAAATTGAAGTGTCAACTGAAGAGAATATTCTCCCCAAAAATATAGGAGACTAGATAATGACTAATAATGACTGAAAAACAAGGAAAAACCTTAGGAAAAATTAATCCTAGGTGTGTGTGAAGTAACTCCAACACCCCCCCTGAACATCACTATGGTGAAAATAAAGAATGGGTCTCAACAACAAGGCCATGTTAGGTACCCAAATACAGAAGATACATTGAAATAAAGTGAGGAAAGAGGGAAAACCTCATGGGAAAACACCCCCTCAAGCTACAATGCATGTGAAAAGAATAACTACAATTGTCAGGCAACTGCATCCTTCACTCCAAGATGACTTCGTAGAGAATGGAACTTCTACTCAGTGAAGGTTTTGGTGAAGATGTATGCTGTATGTTCTGTTGAAGGAATGAATTGTAGGTCGATGATCCCCTCGTGTACTAAGTCCCAGATGTAGTGCATGTGGATATCTATTTACTTCATCTGCTGCCTCTAAAATAAATCTCTGTAGAACTTCAGAGTGCTCTGGTCGTCACACCAGATGACAATCAACCGATGAAACTGAATTCCCAACTCAGTGAGAAAATGTTGTAGCCACATAGCCTGAATGGTTATGTTAAATACCCCTCTATACTCTACCTCGGCTGAAGATAGAGCAATGGAAGCTTGCTTCTTGCTCGAACAATGGATAAGCCCGGAACCAAGACTGACTGAGTAACCAGATGTGGACTTCTGATCAGTTCTATCACCAACCTAGTCAGAATCAGTAAAATCGATGAGATCTAATGTAGAGTTTGCTACATAATGAATCCCAAAGGTGATGGTTCCCCATACATATCGAAGGATACACTTTGCATCCTTCCAATGTATCTTATGTGACTCTTGCATGAAATTGGAAACTGCGCCAACTGCATAGGAGAGGTATGGTCTGGAGTGTGTGAGATACAACAAGCTCTCTAGTAGTTGTTTGTACAGTGTGTTGTCAACCAGTGGAGTGTTATAGCAAGATTTACCTCACCGCTGCTATCTTGCACAGAGGGCCTTTTTCCATTTCCCTATGCAGACTTGTCATCCCTTTTTGATGAATCCAGAGCCAAAAATATACATTTTCCCACATATACGCTCATTATAAGATATGCAAGATGGGTATACGCTGGCTGCTCCATTACAACCTGCATACATTAGGATTTGTTCTAGAAAATACAAAAATGAAGTCGGGTTCCCATGTCACGACATGAGATCTCTGATCCTTGACCTTCCATATACTAGGAACTTTCCGACTCGACCCTTTGGTTGCATTCTGAAGGCTATAAAAGCACAATTACGAACTATGGAGAAAGGGAGAAAGCATTCAAATTTGAGAGCAAAGTTACTCTGGATAAATTACTTCATATTGAGTATGCATCCCTTTGTCCCTTAAGTCTGAACACAGTGTTCATCCCCCAAGATCTTTCCCTATTGTTGAGAGAAACTCATTGACTCTCTCCTATGAGCTTTCCTTTGGTGGAGGATTGAAGTGGTGGATTCCCAGTTTGAAGGAACTTGGTTTCTTGGTTTTGAACCGTGCCGACACAAAATTTTGTAATGTTGTCACTTCTATTGATCAATTATTAATAGAAATACTCCTTTCGCGTCCTATTGGTATATTGAAAATGCATGATTATTATCTATGGGCGTGTTTGTAATGTTCATTAATGGATTATGGTATCTGATGTGCTAACACCCTTCATATCATCATTATATACTTTATTTTTTCATTTGTTAAGAACTTATTGCAGGTATAAAGCTCTGGGTCGAAGTGATCAACGATGGAACATCACCAAATGTTGGATCGAGGTAGGCCCCTTTCTTATCTTGCACATTAGTTTATATAGCATATGTTGGAATTGAGTTGATTTCTGCAGTCATACCCGTTTGTTGTGTTTTACCCTTGGCCATAGAGAGTTTTTCCCTCATAACAGAAATTGCGACTCCACTAGGGATGGATCTTCCTTCTAAGGGTTGAAGTACCTTTTCTTATTGCATTGTTTTTTTTCCTTTGTGTTTCTTGTTGTATCACTACTTGACAGATTCTATTCACTCTGGGTCTAAGTTTCCAACCTTCTTGACTTTCCTTGCCTTTTTTTAAAGAATATATGTTCCTTTTTCCATGACAGCCGCGTATACCTGCTTTCCATATCACTATAGGATTCGTATATATGCCCTGTTCTCATGAACAGTCACATATATCACTTCCCTTTGCTTGTTTTCTTGGTTTAGTGATTGTTGGGTGGGATTTGATGATTGTTGAGCCTTCTTAGGCCTCTGTAGTTCCTGTTGAGTTTATCTGGGTTGACAGGAAACCTATTGGGAGTTGAATTTTTGGGCGTAGTATTTCTCTTTATTTTTCATCCTTGTTTGTCCTTGAGCCCTGGGCTGTTTTATTGGCTGCTTGATGTTCTGCTTGAGTTATTTCATTTATACACAATAGAATTTATATCAGGTTGCTTTACAGTCCATGCATTTTCTCTTTAATATATTGAAAATACAAAAAAAAAAGGCATTTTGCATTGGTTAACATTTTTTTCTTTGAACCTTTATCATTAGATTAGTTCATTAAGCGAAAGATTGCATTTTACTTCTGAATTGCAGAGTTGAAATTGAAAATTGCACTACTTTTATTAGCATATCCTTCATTGAGAAGTTAAAGATAGAATTTGCATTATATTCATATTCATTTTCTTGTAGAGTCATAACATCATGAGTTTCACTTCCATAACCTTTTGAGTTATCACGACCAATAAAATTTACGCTTTAAAATAAAATTGATTAGTCACGATTTTATTTTTTAGGGTGCACAAACTAGTCTAGGATTTAGTGCCTTGGAATAGGATTTTTGTGAGTACACTTCTCCAAGGAAATTAAATCAACATATGTGTATGAGACATGGAGTTGAGAAGTCCATTGTATAATTGATAATATCAGGAGGCTCCTCTCACACTGGAGTTAATCACGAGGTCGCGCGAAGTTAGTTGAAGGGATAACACCTAGATACTCACCTAGCATCAGAGATATTTATGTGGATTTATTCGTATTTGGGGATCTTGCTAGTACCCATACCTCTATGAGAGGCAGTGCTTTCAAGGTTTCAGGATTTGCTACACTACCCATACGGTGATCCGAACTTACAACTTCTCACCTGTGCTTCAATTATACAATGGTTTATTAGTTGCTTGACTTAGGTATCTCATAGGTTACTTGCAAGGGTTATTCTTCTTGTACCCTGGGTCAGATAGGGGTCAGACAAAACACAACCTTTATGGATGATTACCTCTCCGGGGGGATCTGACCGACTGATTGTTAAGCCCACGAGGGCCCCTATAACTGATTCTGTTACCTCCAAACTTTAGCAGGGAGTCTCATGTCCCTCTTGGATGAGACATACCTTCTTTAGCGAGGGAGGCCACTCAACCACTTTAGCCCATTTGAATTCATATTGGTCGTTCGAATTTTTGGTATGCTCTTTGACTAGTAGTTGGCCTTAGGATATATTTTTATTTTGTAGAGTCATAAGTCGTCGTGGAGTCAGACCATCTTACTTGTCGATCCCATTGGTTGTTATAGTTACCACCCATTTTCAATTTCTTGGCTTCTAAAAGGCGTAGAGTTATCAGGTGTGGTATACACACATCCACCTTTTAGAATTGTGGTTCCACAAGGATGAGTACTGAGTCTAGTCTTCAGAACACTGGGAGTTCTTTGACTCCCATACCCACTATAATTAATGGCACCCCTTTGGCTTATACTGGTACTATGGATCGACCTATAGTTAATTCTTCATCTCTTGCCTCAAACCCTTTTGGGGGTTTCAGCCACTCACCGAGTTACAATGTTCAGTCCATCCCTATGGATTCTAGCCCATTTTATTATGGTATGCCTAACTTCACATCACATTTTTCAACTGCCATCCCAGCTGCTGGCCCTAATGCTAGATTTGGGACTTGGGGGAACTACACCTCCTTACACTCCTTTCTTGTTTGGTGGTTTTCATATTCCACAAACAAATCCTAATGTAGGAAGTGCCCCTTTTCCTCATCCTGGATCTAATCCTTCTACGACTGGATGGAACAACCCAGCTGGAGGACAATTTCCACCCTATATCCCCATCCCCTCGATGTTGATTCTGAACAATACCTTTTGTATGACGAATCCACTTCAATCCTTCAGATTCCCATCTGGAGGGGGTCAGTCTTACACTTTGGGCAACCCCCAACCCGGATCCAATCTGGTTGGGGGCAATTTTCACAACCCCCAGTTCGGATCTTATCCGGCTGGGGGAAATTTTCATAATCCTTATCAAAACATTCCTGCTGGAATGATGTCCAATCCATCCTATATGAATCAGCTCGAAGGAGGGCCTTATAATTCTAGATAGGGATTTGGTACTTACACAAATCTTGGATGGAATGCAGTTCCCAACACACAATCTTTCGCGAGAGGATGGGGCCCGATGCCGCAAACCCGTCTCCCTTTTTTGGCCACACTCAATCTGCTAGACTTGGCTAAGTTACTGAATGAACTGGTACTTCATGATACCTCATCGCCCCCCATCCCCACCAAAATTCCTTTGGACATTCAAAGTTCGAGGGTAAGAATGGAGAGGACCCTGGTGAACACGTCACTACCTTTCACCTTTGGTGCTCATCGAATTCCCTAAACCATGATTCCATTAGATTACAATTGTTTCAATGCACCCTCATTGTAGTTGCTTCACAATGGTACATTGAGCTACCCAGGGGAACATATGGATCATTTAATTAGTTGGTAGTGGAGTTTCTCAACCACTTTCAGTTTCCCATTCGTTATGATGCTGGCCTCGAAATTTTGTCGACCTTACGCCAGGACACTACCACTCATATCTCGGATCATATCTAGGAGTGGCGTAGATGGAGGAGGTTGATTAATACCCCTATACCCCCGACATTTCTTCTAGAATGGTTTCTAAAGTATTTTCACCCTCCTATCGTGAAGGACGTTTCTACTTCCGAGGTATCCAACGAGGAAGAAGCTATCTTTAGAGCCCAACAATTAGATTTAATATATGCTCAGTCTGGGATGTTATATCACCTTCTTCAAGAAGCACCATGGTCAAATTACGATCCTAGGAAAAAACCTGGACCTCATGCCGATGGCATTGTAGGGTCCACCAATGTAAATCTCACAGACTCGGCAACGAATTCTGCCAGAGGGTCAACTTCGTCAGGATCCTCCAAACCCACCCAGTCGGCAGATGTACATTCTGTGCAATCGTAGAAAAACCCAAATGGTGACCAACAACCAGATGGGAATAAAAGGAAAGGTCGAAACAATCGTAAAGGTGGAAAAAATGGTAACAAACCCAAGGACAAAGATAATAATGGGAAGAAAAATGATGATGCTAGAGAGGGAAAGAAAGAGAAATGTAAGGTGAAGTTTCCTTGTAAACTTTGTACCGATGATCACCTTACACATTTATGCCCCAAACTCGCGGAGGCTACGATGCTTTTAAATATATTGCCCACTATGCTGATGAATCCATTCCCACACAATCAACACTTAGCCTCGAGCTCTTTGAACACCAGAAATGCACCCGGTGGAAGTCAAAACCACCGTTGCAAGATGGATACCATCTTTGTATCAATATGGTCGATGCAAAAATTGACATAGCCACCCATTCTCAAGATTATAGTTCTTCAAAAGCTAGTATCGGCCTAGAAGCTCCTCCTCCCCCTTCGAAGATGAATCTACAGATTGAGAAACCAGAGCCATCACCTCATATTCCAAAAGGAGTACTCAAGCACTCTACTCACAACCCTAATGCTAGAGCCACCCATAACTACTCTATCATTGAGGATTTGGGCCAAACACCTTGTGTGATGTCAACTTTGGAGTCATAGAGGAATGCCTTACTCTTTTCCTTAGGAGCTCTAGAGCCTAGTGGCTCAAAAATCATCAAGTTTGAAATCACGGATGTGAAGCCTTTCTTACCCTACCATGTGGCTTTCCAAATCCACGTGGAGTATTCCAAGTATACTATCAAACGAGCAGTCGTTGATGAAGGTGTTGCCACTTGTGTGATGTCCTTGGTCTGTTGGAAAGCTATCGGTTCTCTGACTCTTTCCAAGTCATCGAACATGTTGACTTCATTTGACAGTCATTCCTTCCACCCTCATGGAATTCTCCCTGCCTTTCCGCTCCAGTTAGGTGGGAAGACAGTAGAGGTGGAAGTAGAGGTAGAAGTAGAGGTAGTTTATGTGCCTCTCGATTATAACCTGTTACTAGGTCACAATTCGACCTATGCTATGGTTGCTGTCATATCGTCAATTTTCCGTATATTTTGTTTTCCTCATCAGGGGGAGATCATGACTATCGACTAATTATCCTTTGTGTACTATAGTCCTAATGCATTTGTTGGACCATCGATCCCGGTGATCAACAATTTTCAGTCGAAAACTGAGAGTATCGATGTTAGAATGTATTCTTCCCTCATGGGTACCTTCGAATTATCAACACCGATTCACCACGTTTATGCCATGTCTAGTAAGCCTGCTTCAACAGGGGGTCCATTCCTTTCTGCACTTCCTATTTTAGTGATCCGTGGACCCTACCTTCTCCAACTTTGTCATGTGGAGGAAATTTTCATGCTGGCATGGCTATGCCACTATTGGTAGTAGAGATAGCGTATGAAGCTGTTCTAGACTCTTTTGTCGATCCCGATCCTGTTACCTCGTCGACAGACGAGGAGGATCCTATTCTCAGGCCTATATGGGCCACCTTGTTGTCCTTCTCGCATGATTTCCTATATGATACTTTTCCTTCGGATGAAGCCATTCTCGAAGCCATGAATGGTTTCGAGAGACCTTGGGATGATATGCATCATCAATCTTATTTTCTCCCAAGTCTTGAAGGAATCGAGAAAGATGATTTTTAGTCTACCTTAAGTAAGATAATCTGTCATGCTATAGTTCCACTTGATATGCAAGACATTTATGCCAAGGGAAATATAGTGAGTATTTCTCCTACCGTCTCGATTGATATCTCTCATACCCCTGGCAAGATTGAGAATGTAGATATAGGTTAAATGGTGAGTATTTATCCTACCGTCTCGATCGATATCTCTCATACCCCTGACAAGATTGAGAATGTAAATATAGGTGCAGATTGTTCATGAGAATAAATTTTGATCTACACCAAACTCTTCAAATAATTTTGAGATGTATTCGCTTGGTCATACGAAGAGATGTCAAGGATCAACCCCCATATTGTCAAACATGAGATTAGGACTTATCTGGATGCTAAAACTGTTCGAAAACGTCTTAGAGATGTAAATCCTAGGAAGGCCCTTGATATTAAGGCAGAGGTGGATAAAATACTTAATGTTGGCTTCATCTACCCAGTTCCCTTGACTGAATGGGTATCCAACCTGGTTCCCATGAATAAAAAGCAAGGAACCATCCGTGTATGTATGGAATTTCGCGACCTGAACAAGGCTTGTCCTAAAGATAACTTCCCCATTCCTTTCATTGATCAAATTCTTGATGAGTGTGCGGGAAGAGAGATATTTTCTTTTATGGACGAATTTTCAGGATATAACCAAATCCATATCAAACCTGAGGACCAACACAAGATGACATTTATATGTCCTTGGGGTACTTTTGCATACCGGAAAATGCCTTTCGGCCTTAAAAATGTAGGAGCAACCTTCCAACGTGCCATGAATTTTTCTTTTCATGATCTCAAGAACATATTCGAAGCCTACCTTGATGATCTTTCTGCTCACTCTCGCAAGATAGTGGATCATGTTATACACCTTTGACTAGTTTTTGAAAGATGTCGTTACTATAGAATCTAGTTAAACCCTCATAAATGCATCTTTTTCATTAAGTCTGGTCGTCTCTTAGGGTTTCAAGTTTCTGAGACTGGGATCATGGTAGATCCTCTTAAATTTGAGGAAATACTTTAGTTGCCTCCCTGGCACACAATTAGACAACTTCAAGGTTTACAGGGGAAAGCTAACTTTCTACATCGTTTCATAATGAATTATGCCAATATCACTAAGGGTTTCATGAACCTCTTGAATAAATACACTCCTTTTATCTGGTATGAGCGAGCCCAAGAGTCTTTTGACGCTTTGAAGAAAGACTTGGTATCAACCCCTCTACTGAAATCCCCTGATTTTAGTAGAGATTACTTGTTGTATATTTCCGCGTCTGCTGAGATGATTGGTATGGTTCTAGTTTAGGAGGATGATGAGCTCCATGAGCATGTCATCTACTATATTAGTCGAAATCTAGTTGGCCCTGAGCTTAATTACTCTCATGTTGAAAATTTAGCTTTGGCTGTCATTCACGTAGTCCAATGCTTACGTCTCTATATATTTCTTTGCAAGACTACAATGGTTTCTGATGTCAATCCTTTTCAATACGTCCTTACCATATGTATCTAGGGGGGAAATATAATAAATGGATTGTCATCTTACAAGAATTTGATCTCAACTTTTCTTCGGCTAAGTCCAAGAAATCACTAGTTTTTACGGAGTTAATATCCGATTTTCCACGATTAGATGAGGATGTTATCCATGTTGATTCGTTTGTAGATGGACACATTTTCCTTGTCTCGTCATCTGACCCCTGGTATGGAGACATTGTTTTATATATTCAAATCTTGAATTTCACTTATCATCTCTCACGAGATGATCGACGACGTGTTAGATATCAAGAAAAAAAATATACCATCGTCGGTGACACTTTATATCACCAAGAAATAGATAATATCTTGCGTCGTTTCTTAAATCACGAGGAAGCCGAGTCAATCCTAAATGATTGCCACAAAGGGGCTTGTGGTGGTCATTTATCTGGGCTTGCGACAACCCAAAACATCCTGCGAGTCGATTATTTATGGCCCACTATCTTTAAATATTGCATCGAAGTGGTTAAGAAGTGCCACCCCTGCCAGGTGTTCACTTGGAAAATGCGCTCGCATCTATCCCTTCTTCACCCAATCATTACCGTCGGTCCCTTCAGCAAGTGGGGGGTAGATTTTTTTGATTGCAACCCAACTTCGGCTAGGGGGCACCAACATATTATAGTGGTCATCGACTACTTCACTAAGTGGGTCGAGGCCATGCCTATCATAAAATATGATGGGAATACTACAACCTTCTTTGTGTTCAACCAAATTATCACCCGGTTCGGTATCCTGAGTGAGATTGTCACTGATCATGGCAGTCACTTTCAGAATGAAATGATGGTATAACTAGCATCAAAGATGGGGTTTAGACATATTCATTCATCCCATTATTACCCCTAAGAAAATGGGAAAGTGGAGGCTATCAACAAGTCTCTCAAGACCATTTTTCAAAAAACTGTCAATTAGAGTAATTCCAATTGGCACATCATGCTATATCCCGCACTTTAGGCATACCGAACCTCTGTTAAGACTGCCACCAATTTTTCCCCTTTTTAGTTAGTGCACGGTGTGGAGTTGATTCTCCTCATTGAATGCGAAATCCCTTATCTCAAGTTGGAAGTTGAGCTTCTACCTGACACTTCAGATTTACAGAGATGCCTTGTGCACCTAGAGAGTCTTGATGAGCAACATCGAGATGCCTTTACGACTATCAAGGAAAACAAGAAACATGTTAAGGTTCAGTACGACAAGACTGTCTATCCCCAATTGTATGTTGAGGGTGACTTGGTCCTCTTTTATGATCAAGACAAAGAACCGCTAGGGGCAGGCAAGTTTAAACCCATGTAGCACGGTCTTTACATCGTGCTACGGGTCCTAGAAAAAGGAGCCTATGAGTTGGAAGATTATGAAGGGAATAAGTTGGCTGAGCCCAGAAATGGGCTCTACTTGAAAAGGTACTATGCTTGAGCCCTAGGCTTGGGCGGAACTCTTTGTATACTAATGTAAATTTAGTGTATATATGTCTCTTTTCTCCTTTTCTTTTGTCTTTAGCTTGCTTATCACGTTTTTCCTTTGTTGGAAGATGTCAATGGAGTCTTCGATCTACCTAGGATTCATAGATGGAGCAAGTCATCATACACAGAACCTGGCTTCCGTTGCTTGGGTTGTTTACTCACCCGAGGGTCTACTGGTATCTTCAGGTGGCGCATGCTTAGGGCCATCCATGAATAACATGGATGAATATAGCGTCGTCATAGAACTTTCGCGTGATGCTATCTTGCATGGTATTCTCTCTGTAGAAGTTCGCCTGGATTCCCAGTTAGTAGTATGTCAGTTGAATAGTCGTTACCGCATGTGTGATCCTATTTTACTCCGTCTATTCCTATGGGTACGTCTTTTAGAACGACAATTTGATTTTATTATGTATTATCACTTTCCTAGGAGTTCTAATCATGTATCCGATTCCTACAATAATTACGTTTTAGATTGGAATTTGTCACATTAATGAAGCAAAGAAAACCATTAAACCAATGTACACATCATAATATATAAGTAAAGTCGAAGATCCCCTTTTATATATTTCAAAATATGGTGTTTATATTACAAAATTGGGGATAAAACCCTCAATACACATATACAACCAATATACATATCCCAAGACATCTACGCCTATGGCACCAGATGTGAATCATGATATAAAACCATGATATTTGCGAGATGATGGAAGAGTCGTACCCATGCTCTAGGTACACCAACCACTTGTTGTTGCATGGATTTTGGTAGATCCTCTACCTCAACCATAGGAATCCTCTGTGTCAAATGAGATAATTTTCCCTTCACGTTCTGTAGGATCCTCTCCGCTTCTCCTCCCATAGCCTCATCTCCCCGGTTCCTCCATCTATGTCGAAGGAATCCCTCTAGACGTCGCAAAACCATGTCTACGATTACACATGTATCTAGTTAATATTCAAACACAATTCAAAAATATTTTTGTTCTTTAAATACAAAAATACAAAAAAATGAAATATTTAAAAACTTGTTACCTATATCACCATAAGAGGCCCATGGTGGAAGTGGCATATCAGGATCTCCTCTGAAATTGATCCCCACATAGGGATATTCATTTAGAGCAATGATTTGCTGCCACCACCAGAAGAAAAAATCATCATTGTAGGGCGTTGATACCCTACCTCCCCCCTGTCATTTCATGACCTTGATCAAATGCGTCATGGCTGGATCACGTGGTTCTCTAGGAAGGATCTCCACTCGAGGTCCTAGACCTGGAACCCGCTCAAAAAAGAAACTGCAAAGAATAGAGGCAAACTTGAAGTTTCTCTTACTCCACTGTTTTCACTCTCTCAGTTGACCTTTCATATTGGTCAACAATGAGGTACACCAATCATAGACAGTGGGTCTAGCACACTCTACTGCGTAAAACATAAGTGGTCTCGATGCTTGATGCAACGAGGATAAACCTATGATCTTGGTAAGCATGAGCACAATGATCTTCAGACTGAGGTTACTTATTGCCTGGATGGGGACTTGGTTTCCCACCTTGGGAGTCCCTGCTACACAATGGGTATCAATATAATCCTCGATCTTCATCCCACTCCCCGATCTACATGACTTGAGGTTCACAACCTCCCCTCAGCATGATAGACCAGTCAAGAAGTAGATGTCCTCTACTTCTATCCTCAATGGTTGTCCATCAAGGATAAATCTCTCACTATCAAGGTCCTAGTAACCCACCAACATCTCCAACAACCTCACTTGGGCCCTCATTCCTTTGAGAGCCCAAAATTTGTACAAGACACATCTTTTTAGAGCCACTTGAGCCATCATATCTTGTTCAACAGCTGCATCCACCTCCTCATGCTCTCGCTCTCTCCATTCCAAAACCATCCTACAAAAAAAAAATCATTTTTTGAGTTAAGAACCCCTCTTTTGGCCATTTTTGTACCTATACGTGGCTTACTTTCCCACAATCGCGTGTAGGGATCAATACACACTCCTTGTGGTTTAGACATGGGCATATACCTAATCGTACATGTGATCTATCCAAGGAAACTTGCGTATACCGAAAATCCTAACTTATGCCCTCAAAAACTAAAAAATGGAAACCTAATTCAAAAATGTAATCCACTGAATTTGAAGAAGAACAGATGAAGAGTTACCTGGTCCAGACGGTTCATGATTTTGTTGCCCGATGCTCCTGTAATCGTTATTTGAATCCTAGAGGTATTTTTCGTCCAAATTGCACTATTTGGGTAAAAATCAAAATGATACAATAATTTTTTATTCTATTACTATTTATAAATTATTTTTACCCACTTTATATAGTTTCATGCTATTTTTTAACCTAATGGACTAATTCAAAAGTAGTTTTGAGCTGCTTTGTTGTAGTTTTGACTCGGTTTTCTTGCGGATTTCCACGTCATAATTGACCGTTCGTCACCTCGGGTAGGTATTTTCATAACCTAGCATATAGGATAGGTATCCACTCCATCATGCATTTTGCATTATCCTTCGACTATCATTTTTTACGTCTTAGGAACAAACCCATTTATTACGACACAAAACCACCAATCTACTATAAATAATGTTGCTAATAAATGGTAGAGACTTACCAAACATGGGTACCCTAGTTGGACCTCCTTTATCATTTGGTGCCCATGCTGAGTTTTTTCCTTAGAATTGGGAGTCCATTACAACTTAATACATGAATTTATGATGAGCCTCATTTCTCATTCATGCACAAGCATCCTTATTCCCCATGAAGTCCCAAAAAACGAGTCTTAGTTAAGCTCTTTTTTGACTCACCTAAAAATAGAAAATATTGCTGAGTGATTTGTCCCTTTCACACTCATTAAATTGGATTTGAAAGGTCATTAGTCTTAGTTAAGATATTTTCTGACTCACTATCAAAGATAGAAAATATTTCTGAGTGATTTGTCCCTTTCACACTCGTTAAATTGGATTTGAAAGGTCATGAATCTTAGTTAAGCTCTTTTCTGAATCACTATCAAAAATAGAAAAGATTACCGAGTGAACTTGTCTTTTTCACACTCGTAAATTGGATTTGAAAAGACGTCTATTTGGCACAAGTTTACCCCCTTTTCACACCAAGTAGACTAAAAGACACAAAAAAAGATATTTTTTGGAGTTAAGTTGTGATTACATCTCATGTCGTCGCTTGTCGTATTGAGCCTTTATCCGGTTCTCGCTTTGCGTTATAAACCATTTCCTAAGCAATTTATACATCCTCAAACAAGCAAAGCCTTTTTTATATCCTTTGCAATTTGACACCCTATACCTTGGAGGGAACATCACCTAGAGTGTCCATATCTCGCATGCATTTCCTTGCATTAAGAATAGGTACGTTCCATTGCTCGAACTAATTTTTCTTACTTGCGACACTCATTTCCTCCTCTGTATCATAGCATTCATTTGTTATGAAAAAACAAAAAAAAATGGATGGGACGGGAGTGCTATATTATAATCGACAACAGTCGTGTCACCTTTGAACATAGCACAAAGTTATTGAGTCCTTGCATCATCATAATTTTGGGTTTAGCATGGCCTTAGGAAGCTGATCTCGCTACAGAGTTTTCTCTACCAGCTGGTTACTCTTCTAGTCCTTATAGAGAACATTATTGATGCCTCTTGCATATAATAGTCACATCATTTGAGTCTATGCTACCAGAGTCACCATATGTCTCATGCTCTTGTTCAAAGGAAGTCTATCAACCTGTGTCAACCACTCTTCTGAAATCTTGACTTTGCATGTCAGCCATACCCTCAGTTTGTCTCAGAATCACATGATACTATGGTCTTATCATGCACCATGGCCCTACTTTATTCATTGGTAGGTCACCTTGAACCCAACAATCGACATTTCATCATTGGTCGTTGACTGGGTGGTTTCCCTTATGTTCGAAGACAAGACATATGTTCACACTTTGTGATTCATGCAGTGTCTTGGATGCCATTAGCCTTATTGGTGCTATCCTCCCCTTTGTCAGTAGTCTTCATCATTGGCTACTATTTAGAGGGTCTTTTTCATATATTGCTTGCATTTGGTATATGCGAAAGACACAAAGGGTCGTTGGTTCGTGAAAATGTTCTTCGTCCGATTTCCACCAAATCATGAAGCTCCTTCTTTGTTCCTCGTGCTGACTGATGAGAGATTCCTTAATTCTCTCCTTTCAGCGGGTCTCCTTCCATCTACTTTAGCTCATTTATTCTGGATACGGGACGTAGAGTTTTATGAGTACCTTGAAGCTTGTAGTTGTTAGTGGCAGGCTCTCTCGCCATTGACAGATGGGAATACATTAATGTCTCCTGATTAATGGATTTCTCAAGTGTTCGACACCAACTCCTTTATTCACACTTGTAGGAATGTACTCAGTTCCTTGATACTTACTTTCATTATTGGTAGGCTATCTCAAATTTGTTAATGGTATACCTCAATGACCGGTAATCAAATAATGTCTCATTGTGTTCGACCTCAACTCCTTTATTCACATGATGTAGACTTGCACCCTTGGTGGATAGTGTAGAAGACTTGAAGACATCACTATGTGGCTACAACTTTCCTGAGCTATTGCTTCCCTTTCATTGCACCATCACCTGTTCGACTTTAGTGATCATGGGAGATCAAATTGTACTCCATGGTATACATATATATTTATTTTGATTTTGATATTGGTTTCACTGGGCCTTCT
>ML823769.1:20350-47512 GCA_009831015.1 Picea engelmannii
ATGTTGTTGATGGAAGTATTGAGATATATAAAGCAAGGTTTCTTGCTCGTGGATTTTCTTAATACAAAGGCATTGACTATGAAGAGACATTTTCTTTTGTAGCATTATACACTTCAATCAAAACCATCATATCCCTTGCAGTTAAGATAAAGTGGAATTTACACCAGATGGACGTGAAAACAACTTTCTTAAATGGTGTCATTGAAGAAGAAGTTTATATAGAAAAACCTCAAGGATTTGAAGTTGAAGACATAAAGACTCATGTATGCAGATTGAAGAAGGCTCTGTATAGATTGAAACAAGCTCCTAGAGCTTGGTATGGAAGAATTGACAGCTTTATGACGAGCTTGGGCTTTACCAAGAGTAAAGAAGATTCTAACCTTTACTTCAAGGTTATGAATGATGAGCCTGTTATATTAATGTTGTTTGTGGACGACTTATTTCTAATTGGAGAAGAAAAGATCATCATTGATTGTAAGAAGAAGCTCGTTGCATAATTTGAGATTAAAGACCTTGGCCTAATGCACTATTTCTTAGGTCTTGAGGTCTGGCAGAGCCCATAAAATATCTTCCTTAAACAAGGGAAGTATGCATTTGAAATACTGAAGAGGTTTGATATGTTGGAGTGAAAATCCATGAATACACCCATGAAAACAAAGTTGAAGCTCCTAGTTGACACTTCGTCAGAATTAATTGATGCTACGTTGTACAGATAGATCATTGGATCATTAATGTATCTGACGAACACCAAGCCAAATATATGTTTTGTTGTGAACACCTTGAGTCAATTTCTGGTAGATCCCAGATGTGTTCACCTAGTTGTTGAAAAACATGTGATGAGGTACCTTAAGGGTACATTAGATTTTGGTCTCAGTTATAATGGAGATCATGACTTCAGACTGAGTGGTTATACCAATTCAGATTGGGATGGAAGTGTCTTTGAAAGAAAGAGCACTTCAGGATGTTGATCAGTCTTGGGCCAGCCATGATCTCATGGCAGAGTAGGAAGCAATCAAGTATTTCTCTTAGCACGGCAGAAGCAGAATACATTGTTTCATGTTCCGCCAATTGTGAAGCCATATGGCTTCGGAAGTTGTTGACAGGTCTATTCGATCTAGATATGGAAGCAACCGTGATTCTATTTGATAACCAGAGTTGTATAAAGATGATAGAGAACCATGTGTTCCATGATAAGTCAAAACACATAGAAATCTGATATCATTACATCTATGATATGGTGTAGAGAGGAGCCATAAAGCTCCGATATGTTAGCATGGATGAACAAGTTGCAAATGTGTTGACCAAGCCCATGTCTCGTGTAAAGTTTGAGCACTTTCGAGATAAGCTTGGTGTAGTCCAAAAGGACCTCCCTCGAAAGGGGGAGTAGTGTTGATGCCAGCCTTGTGTTGAATATTTCCAGCTTCGTGTTGATGTTGTTGTGATGCCAACCTCGTGCTGAAGATTTCCAGCTTCATGCCGATGTTGTTGTGATGCCAGCCTCATGCTGAATATTTACAGCTTTGTGCTGATGTTGTTGTGATGCTAGCCTCGTGCTGAATATTTCTAGCTTCATGCTAATGTTGTTGAGATGCCAGCTTCGTGTTGAATATTTCCAGCTTCGTGTTGATGTTGTTGTGATGCCATCCTTGTGTTGAATATTTCCAGCTTCGTGCTAATGTTGTTGATATGCCAACTTTGTGTTGAATATTTCCAGCTTTGTGTTGATGTTGTTGAGATGCCAGCTTCGTGTTGAATATTTCCAGCCTAGTGCTGATGTTGATGATGCTCCAGCCTTCGTGTTGTAATGATGTTGTATCAGCCTTGTGTTGTTATTGATGATGATGATGATGATGATGATGATGATGATGATGTATTAGTGTTATACTAATCCATGTTGATGCAGATGATGATGATGCCATTCCAACTCCCTGTTGCGGATGATGATATTGATGATGAGAAAAACTTCCGATGATTTATAGATATGCCAGTTAGTGTTCCAGATGATGTTGATGTTGTTTCCCTCTCTCTCTCTTGATGATGTTGTAGAATAACCTTCTTGTTAAGGGGGAGTGTTGAAATATTGTAATTGCAAAGAGTATTCTATTTATTATTGAGTTATTATTCATCAGATCAATCCCCTTTTGTGGATTGATCATGTCAGGAATTGTAATTGACCAAATCCCCTTTTGTGGAATGGTCAAACCCTAAATATATTGTGCAAATTAAGAAGTCGTCCCCGAGGCTAATTAAAGTGGTTTTAACCACTAAGAAGACAAGTCATCCCTGCCCAGTGAAGAGACACCTTTCCAGCACTTGCTAGTTTGTATACATAAAGGAATCCAACACCTCATTATCTCACTCATTCATTCACTCATCCAGTGTGCAAGTTTGGTAGCTGCAATTGGGATAAGAAGGAAGAGAGAGGCGCATTGCTCAGTCTTGGATATTCTCTAGTGTTTTGGTTTATTGTCTTGGCATTGTATTGGCTATCTATATTAAGGAAGTTTTTGATGGGTTTTCTCCCCCATGAGGGTTTCCTAGGATAAATGTTGTGTATCTTGTGATTGATTTTCACTTAGTGATCCTATCTATGCTATGGTTATCTAGTAAATTGAAAAGAAACCTAATAATAGCTTAAACCTTAACAATTTAAGGGCGAGGAGAAGGATTTATACAAAAAAAATTCTATAGAGAAATGATTTTCGATCCTATTTCTGCTACTAACGAGGATTCAACAACACATTCACCAATGTTCTACGTAAATGATGAGCCTCAACATACTTGATCTTGGTGATTGGAAGAATGTGGAAGCTCTGCACATTTTTTAGAAGGCATTACAAAATGAAGGCTATTATTTTTCATGGGTGCTCCATTACATCACCCTCTTCAAAATGCTTGCAGCACTATGCAAAGATCTCCAATACTTGTACATACCATTTTCTATAGACCAAAGGATTTCAGATTGTTCTGTTGCTACAAGATCCTAGAGTGAAGTTGTCTCACCCTTGCATAGATAGCTCGCAACAACATGAGATTTGCTCCATTTCTTTCTTGTTAAAATAATGTTATGACCATACATGGTAAGGGAAACCCTGATCCGTCGAGTTTGAATCCAACCATTGTTGGTTTTGTGTGCATGAGTCATGGCATGCAAGGTGGGAAATCCTTACCTTGATTGCATATTTGGGTAATCCAATGGGCATGGAGAAAAGTTAATGGTTGACTTTGTTCCATGTACAGAATCTGCAATCTAGTTAAGTTTAGGTTACAAGGTGTGTTAAAAGAAGTCTTTAGCAAACCTATTTGTGGGCACACATCTRTAGTCCTCAATATCATGACAATCATACRTTAGGGAATATGAGCGAATTTAAGACCAACAACTACAGTTGATGATGTGTTAAATGTAATTTGTAGTATATAGATTTGAATATAATCAATAAGTATACAAATTCATGGTGGTAAAAGGTATATCGATGTAAAATGTATATGGAGTCAAACATGAAAGAAATGATTATACAAACGATAGTTTTTGAATCACTTTTAGTAGTCTTATTAGTGAAAACAAAAAAGTGTTGGCGTGTTGGTTTATATTCAATGTAAATTGTATCAAAAGAAAGGAGAGGGTTAAACATGCATCTTCAAGGGAGACAATCCCCTTTTCCATAGTAATGTAGGTCGATTCATAGACAATAAGGTTATCTCTTCACTGACATCAGTCGATATCCAATCGACAACGTTTAGTCAAGTCTGTAAAAGTACAGTACTAAAAAAAGGGTCTTATAAGAAAATCTATTGAGTCTTACTAACATTTAGAGAGTCGCTAGTAATTGAGTCACGTATTAGTCAAGTCAAGTCTTGATCAAGCATTAGTTGAGTCATAGAGAGTTGTCCTTCATGTAATAAAAAATGTAGATTCCAATACATTGCCAGAGACCTGAAAGTATAAATAAGCCATTGGAGAATACACATGATTGATAGCAATAGAGAAGCAGAAGACAAAATTTGACAAAGTTTGAAAATTTGACACAAAGCATCTAGTGACAACATCCAAGATCAATCAAGCGTAAGAAGAGATTTAGACCAAGTAACAAAGAAAGGAGTTTGACTAAGTATTTTGGCCAGGCACATTGAGCACAGAGAGCATTCTGACTAGGCAATGAGCATATATATATTGAAGCATGATTGACTAGTTGGATTCAAGCATTGACTTGTAGAAAGTATTGATTTTGATATTCTCACTACTATGACAAGATAAGAAGGTCTTCAAGAAAGAGGCATCAGATGAAACACACACAAAATGATTAAAGGACAAGATGATGACACGAGAATGATTGAATTGATTGAGCCCCTCGGTATAAGAGTTGCAATGCATTTCCTTGTGTTGTGACCTCGAAGACCAAAAGGAAGAGAAATGGTAGGTAGGAAGAGTGAAAAGTAAGTTTCTCACACTACAAGTGTTGTATAGGGAAAAAGGTTGAGCCGAACTAAATGCTCCCTAACTACACAGGAACCTACTAGATTGAAGATGGAGGCTAAAGAGTAACAAGTCACAATAAAACCTTGTATATGTGTATCTTCGTATAAAATTGGTGGTTGTTGCGACTGATTTACTTATGCAAACTAGTATACATGGTTGATGCACAATAAGGATACTTCGGCAGGAGAAAAGACCCAATATGTTGTTATATAGTTGCTTTGGGACAAAGCAAGACTTTAAGGTCGGGGGAGATGTTGGGAGGCCTTTTAGGCCATGTAAACGTCATCATACATCATACTAAGATAATAGCCTAAGTATATGAATGTATATGTAAAATTAAATGGTAAAAGACAAGTGTAAGAGGCCCTAAAAGAATGATTAGTTGGAGCAGGTACAACTACTCCAATCATCTCTCTATTGTATAAATACTCATGAAGAAGGAATAAGAATTTGGTTTTTAACCTTCCCAAATATCTCTCTTGAGTATTTACATGTGTATATTGTGCAAGTGTTGCAATGTAGCATGTTCTCGAATGCCAGTGTAATACTGAAGATTAAACAGTTAGCTATATTTGTAAGGAAAGGTTGAATACTAATTCCTTTGTCAGAGTTGCAGTGACCAACCTCACATGTCTAGTAGCTAGCAACCCACTACTGGTGCATATTTTGTTGATGAATTTATGGTTTATGCTCACATTTATAATCCCACACAAGGGTCTCAAGGGAAGAAGTTTTCCATAATTCATGCATGGTGGAAATCTATTGGCACTTATTGAGTTCGCAAAGGAAAGGAGTCTCAAGATTGGGGCTAGAACATACTTTGAATTGTTGGAGTTGGAATTCTTGCTATGTATACTTTTTAATTGTTTTTGTAATTTTATAAAGATAAATATAATGTTAGTCTGAAGAGTTTTGGAAATTTTACTTGCTAGTAAAATTGTAGTCTTGGTTTATTTTGGAACTAACTTGTTTACTAGTTGAGATTTTGGTTGGTTGTAACTAGAAATAAATTTGGAAAATGGTGAAGTCAAGGTAAGACTATGAGTATTTAATTTTGTTTTTGGAGTGAATATATAAATGTTGTTAACATTACTATGAAATCTAAGAGTAAATATGGTGTAAAGCAAGGAGGTATTTGTTAGTAGAGTAATATGAAGGTTACATTTGGTTTCTCTTAGGGAAGTTGTATTTTTCCTTCCATTACATATTTCTCAATATTTTCTATTTGAATTACATGACTCTTTTGTTTGAGAAATTAGATAGGAAACACATTAAGTGAATCTTAGTAGATAGTAGATTAAGTTTGGGTTGTCATTAATGAGGTCATGCATCATATTTAACTCTATTTTTGTGGTTGATGTTAAGGTTGGCCATGCTATTAGTTACAACCTTACTTTTTTGGGACAATTCATGCCCAATCTCGCAAATGTGCTCATGCAAGGTTTCCAACATTCCTCAAGATGAGTGGCTTGGATAAGAGGATGACCATCCGTCCACATGTTGAAAATTATAGTGATTTACAAGAAATGTTGCAAGGTGAGGAAAAATAGAATTGCAAGGAGGAGACCAAGGTGACCAATTGGGTGGATTCAATTATAACAGAAGGGAGCATGTGGGGAAAAGACAACGAAGGATAAGTTGGGGTATTGATCACAAAATTACTTTTTTGAGATAGTCATGCTTGAAAATTGGCCATGGGTCATTTGTAGGGTAGTTGGATTTCAGTTTTATATTGTCTCCACTTGGTAACACATGAGCGGTATTGTCTCCACTTGGAAGGCACTCACAAAAAAACCCTTTTTCCATTCCATGTGGAGTTTTAGGGATTGTTATAGCTCCCTAAGAGGGATTTTCTTTTCAATGTTCAACCTTCTTAATGGTCAATTTATTGTGATTTTACTTTTTCCACATTGGCATTGTCGAGTAGGATACCTTTAGGAGAAATGAAAGGATTTATGGTTGGCACAGTTGGCCTCTCGAAACTTTTTAGTGCTCATATTTTTCATTGAGCAGTGTGAGGATAAATGAATACAATGTTTTGTATCATCCACCTCTTTACTGATGGAAGTGTCATTTCACACGAACAATGGTTTCTCTCTTGATATTTTCATATATTTTCATCCAACGGTACCTAAGATGGCATTTTGCAAATTTGACCCCTAATTCCACCTTCTTGCATCATTCCTCATTAAGTGAAACCCTAAATCTAGAAATTTCCCTATAAAACATGTTTTGGAAATGGGACAAGCAAGATATAGTCTCCCCTAGAGGTTTTCTAACATCATGAGTCTAATAGAACATATGGTTGATCGAAATGAGGCCTAGTTTGGTTTTTATAGTAAGTTGCAACACATGGCCTAGAGCCCTACATGGACACTTATGAGATTGTTCTTGGGGGAATAAAAAATGAATGAAGCAAGAATATTGCATTTTGTCATATCCTACACCTATATGTTGTCCATTCAAAGAGAAAAATGGTATTCAATGGTGCTCAAGATGGGGATTCATAAATTGGCCCTCGGGTTCAATTTCTTGCAATGTTCCTCACTGAGCAAAACCCTAGCTCAAAAAGTAGCCTAATGAAACATATTTTTACTATGGTACGAGTGGGAGAAGAGTGAAAATAGATGTATTCTAATGTTACGAGTTTAACAAAGCCAATGACTCATCGAATTGGGGCTCAATTTGGGTTTTATGGAAAGTTACAAATCACCCAAAGCCCTTAAGGGACACTTGTGAAATTGGTCTAAGGGGCATAAACAATGAACAAAGAAACAAGATTATGTTTTGTTAGATCCTACACTTGTGTGTTGGCCATATGGAGACTAGAAATCTATCTAGTGGTGCCTAGGACAACGATTTTCAAATTTGACCCCTAAAGTCAACTTCTCACAATGTTCCCCATTAAGAAAAATCCCAGCTTTGGAAATTTCCTTGTAAAACATGTTATTTTCATGGTACAAGTAAGAGACGGGATCCTCTATAGGTATATTGACATCCTAAGTCCAAAAAAGTGGATGGTTCATCAAACTAAGTCTTGGTTTGGGTTTTATAGCAAGTTGTAACTCATAGCCTGGAGCCCCTCAACAACACTTGTGAAACTGGTTCTAGGGGCTTAAACATGAAGAATTTTTTTTTTACATGTCATTAGATCCTACATCTATATGTTGGGAATCTAGAGACCAAAC
This sequence comes from Picea engelmannii, assembly GCA_009831015.1. NCBI lineage: Eukaryota > Viridiplantae > Streptophyta > Pinopsida > Pinales > Pinaceae > Picea > Picea engelmannii. The sequence goes on from ML823769.1 coordinate 28,016, forward strand.
AACTATCCAAGGGTTCCTGCAATAATGATTTGTAAATTTGACCCTTGATTTCAACTTCTTGTATTGTTACTCATTGAGCAAAACCTTAGCTATAGAAATTCCTTGATCAAACATGTTTCAACCATTGGATTCCTAGGAGAAGTGTTCCCCTAGAGGTATTATAATTTCATGAGCCCAACATAATTGATAGTTTTTCAAATCTAGGCCTAGTTAGGGTTTTATGGAAAGTTGCGACTCTCAGCCCAAATCCCTTCAAGGACACTTCTAAAGTTGGCCTTGGTAGCAGAAAATAACAACATAGAAACCAAATTGCATTCCATCATATCCTAAGCCTATATGTTGATTGTTCAAAGACTTGCAAGCTATTTAGTGGTATCCAAGATGGAAATTTGTGAATTTGACCCCCAGATCCAACTTTTTACAATGTTCTTCACTGAGAAAAACACTAGATCTAGAGATTGCTTGATAAAACATGTTCTAGTTGTGGGACAAGCAAACAAATGGATCCCTTAGAGGTATTATGAGATACCAATTATGACAAAGCTAATAGTTTTTCAAATTGAGGCCCACTTTGGGTTTTATAGCAAGTTGCAACTCATGGCCAGGAGCCCTATAAGGACACGAATGATATTAACCATGGGCACAAAAATATGAATGGAGCAACAAGATTGCATTCCATCAAGTCCTACACCTATATGTTTCCCATATAGAGACTATAAAGTTGTCCAATGGTTCCTGGGATGGCGATTTATAAATTTTATCTCTTAAGTCAACTTCTTGCATTGTTCCTCACTAAGCAAAAACCTAGCTTATAAAATTGCAAGATGAAACATGTTTTTACTATGGGACGAGTGGGAGAAGGTTTGTTGCTCGTGGATTTTCTCAAAAGGAAGGCATTGACTATGAAGAGACATTTGCTTCTATAGCCATATACACTTCAATCAAAACCATCATATCCCTTGCAGTTAAGATAAAGTGGAATTTACACTAGATGGACGTGAAAACAACTTTCTTAAATGGTGTCATTGAAGAAGAAGTGTATATAGAAAAACCTCAAGGATTTGAAGTTGAAGACAGAAAGACTCATGTATGCAGATTGAAGAAGGCTCTGTACGGATTGAAACAAGCTCCTAGAGCTTGGTATGGAAGAATTGACAGCTTTTTGACGAGCTTGGGCTTTACCAAGAGTAAAGAAGATTCTAACCTTTACTTCAAGGTTATGAATGATGAGCTTGTTATATTAATGTTGTATGTGGACAACTTATTTCTAATTGGAGAAGAAAAGCTCATCATTGATTGTAAGAAGAAGCTCATTGCATAATTTGAGATGAAAGACCTTGGCCTAATGCACTATTTCTTAGGTCTTGAGGTCTGGCAGAGCCCAGAGAAGATATTCCTAAACCAAGGGAAGTATGCATTTGAAATACTGAAGAGGTTTGATATGTTGGAGTGAAAATCCATGAATACACCCATGGAAACAAAGTTGAAGCTCCTAGTTGACACTTCGTCAGAATTAATTGATGCTATACTGTACAGATAGATCATTGGATCGTTGATGTATCTGTCGAACACCAGGCCAAATATATGTTTTGTTGTGAACACCTTGAGTCAATTTCTAGTAGATCCCAGATGTGTTCACCTAGTTGTTGAAAAACATGTGATGAGGTACCTTAAGGGTACATTAGATTTTGGTCTCAGTTATAATGGAGATCATGAATTCAGACTGAGTGGTTATACCGATTCAGATTGGGATGGAAGTGTCTTTGAAAGAAAGAGCACTTCAGGATGTTGATTCAGTCTTGGGCTAGACATGATCTCATGGCAGAGTAGGAAGCAATCAAGTATTGCTCTTAGCATGGCAGAGTAGGAAGCAATCAAGTATTTCTCTTAGCATGGCAGAAGAAGAATACATTGTTGCATGTTCCGCCAATTGTGAAGCCATATGGATTCGGAAGTTGTTGACAGGTCTATTCGATCTAGAGATGGAAGAAACCGTGATTCTATTTGATAACCAAAGTTGTATAAAAATGACAGAGAACCATGTGTTCCATGACAAGTCAAAACACATAGAAATATGATATCATTACATCTGTGATATGGTGTAGAGAGGAGCCATAAATCTCCAGTATGTTAGCATGGATGAATAGGTTACAGATGTGTTGACCAAGCCCATGTCTCGTGTAAAGTTTGAGCACTTTCGAGATAAGATTGGTGTAGTCCAAAAGGACCTCCCTCGAAAGGGGGAGTAGTGTTGATGCCAGCCTTGTGCTGAATATTTCCAGCTTCGTGTTGATGTTTTTGTGATGCCAACCTCGTGCTGAAGATTTCCAGCTTCATGCCAATGTTGTTGTGATGCCAGCCTCATGCTGAATATTTACAGCTTTGTGCTGATGTTGTTGTGATGCTAGCCTCGTGCTGAATATTTCTAGCTTCATGCTAATGTTGTTGAGATGCCAGCTTCATGTTGAAGATTTCCATATTTGTGTTGATGTTGTTGTGATGCCATCCTTGTGTTGAATATTTCCAGCTTCGTGCTAATGTTGTTGAGATGCCAGCTTCGTGTTGAAGATTTCCATCTTCGTGTTGATGTTGTTGAGATGCCAGCTTCGTGTTGAATATTTCCATCCCAGTGTTGATGTTGATGATGCTCCAACCTTCGTGTTGTAATGATGTTGTTGTTGATGTTGTATCAACCTTGTATTGTTATTGATGATGATGATGATGATGTATTAGTGTTATACTAATCCATGTTGATGCAGATGATGATGATGCCATTCCAACTCCCTGTTGTGGATGATGATATTGATGATGAGAAAAACTTCTGATGATTTATAGATATGCCAGTTAGTGTTCTAGATGATGTTGATGTTGCTGCCCTCTCTCTCTCCTGATGATGTTGTAGAATATCCTTCTTGTTAAGGGGGAGTGTTGAAATATTGTAACTGCAAAGAGTATTCTATTTATTATTGAGTTATTATTCATTATATCAATCCCCTTTTGTGGATTGATCATGTTGGGGATTGTAATTGACCAAATCCCCTTTTGTGGATTGGTCAAACCCTAAATATATTGTGCAAAATAAGAAGTTGGCCGCGAGGCTAATTAAAGTGGTTTTAACCACTAAGAAGACAAGTCATCCCTGCCCAGTGAAGAGACACCTTTCCAACACCTGCTAGTTTGTATAAATAAAGGAATTCAACGCCTCATTATCTCACTCACTCATTTTCTCATCCAGTGCACAAGTTTGGTAGCTGCAACTGGGAGAAGAAGGAAAAGAGAGGTGCATTGCTCAGTCTTGGATATTCTCTAGTGTTTTGGTTTATTGTCTTGGCATTGTATTGGCTATCTATATTAAGGAAGTTTTTGATGGGTTTTCTCCCCCATGAGGGTTTCCCAGGATAAATGTTGTGTATCTTGTGATTGATTTTCACTTAGTGATCCTATCTATGCTATGGTTATCTAGTAAATTAAAAAGAAACCTAATAATAGCTTAAACCTTAACAATTTAAGGGTGAGGAGAAGGATTTATACTAAAAAAAATCTACAGAGAAATGATTTTCGATCCTATTTCTGCTACTAATGAGGATTCAACAACACATTCACCAATGTTCTACGTAAATGATGAGCCTCAACATACTTGATCTTGGTGATTGGAAGAACGTGGAAGCTCTGCACATTTTTTAGAAGGCATTACAAAATGAAGGCTATTATTTTTCATGGGTGCTCCATTACATCACCCTCTTCAAAATGATTGCATCACTATGCAAATATCTCCAATACTTGTACATACCATTTTCCATAGACCAGAGAATTTCAGATTGTCCTGTTGCTACAAGATCCTAGAGTGAAGTTGTCTCATCCTCGCATAGATAGCTCGCAACAACATGAGATTTGCTCCATTTCTTTCTTGTTAAAATAATGTTATGACCATACATGTTAAGGGAAACCTTGATCCGTCGAGTTTGAATCCAACTAGGGTTGGTTTTGTGTGCATGAGTTGTGGCATGCAAGGTGGGAAATCCTTACCTTGATTGCAGATTTGGGTAATCCAATGGGCATGGAGCAAAGTTAATGGTTGACTTTGTTCCATGTACAGAATCTGCAATCTAGTTAAGTTTAGGTTACAAGATGTGTTAAAAGAAGTCTTTAGCAAACCTATTTGTGGGCACACATCCGTAGTCCTCAATATCATGACAATCATACATTAGGGAATATGAGCGAATATAAAACCAACAACTACAGTTGATGATGTGTTAAATGTAATTTGTAGTATATAGATTTGAATATAATCAATAAGTATACAAATTCATGGTGGTAAAAGGTAAATCGATGTAAAATGTATATGGAGTCAAACATGAAAGAAATGATTATACAAACAATAGTTGTTGAATCACTTTTAGTAGTCTTATTAGTGAAAACAAAAAAGTGTTGCCGTGTTGGTTTATATTCAATGTAAATTATATCAAAAGAAAGGAGAGGGTTAAACATGCATCTTCAAGGAAGACAATCCCCTTTGCCATAGTAATGTAGGTTGATTCATAGACAATAAGGTTATCTCTTCACTGACATCAATCGATATCCAATCAACAACGTTTAGTCAAGTCTGTAAAAGTCTAGTACTAAAAAAGGGTCTTATAAGAAAATCTATTGAGTCTTACTAACATTTAGAGAGTCACTAGTAATTGAGTCACATCTTAGTCAAGTCAAGTCCTTATCAAGCATTAGTTGAGTCATAGAGATTTGTCCTTCATGTAATAAAAAATGTAGATTCCAATACATTGCCAGAGACCTGAAAGTATAAATAAGCCATTGGAGAATACACATGATTGATAGAAATAGAGAAGCAGAAGACAAAATTTGACACAAAGCATCTAGTGAGAGCATCCAAGACCGATCAAGCATAAGAAGATATTTAGACCAAGTAACAAAGAAAGGAGTTTGACTAAGTATTTTGGCCAGGCACATTGAGCACGTAGAGCATTCTGACTAGGCAATGAGCATATATATATTGAAGCATGATTGACTAGTTGGATTCGAGCACTGACTTGTAGAAAGTATTGATTTTGATATTCTCACTACTATGACAAGATAAGAAGGTCTTCAAGAAAGAGACATCAGATGAAACAAACACAAAAATATTAAAGGACAAGCTGATGACACGAGAATGATTGAATTGATTGAGCCCCTCGGTATAAGAGTTGCAATGCATTTCCTTGGGTTGTGACCTAGAAGACCAGAAGGAAGAGAAATGGTAGGTAGGAAGAGTGCAAAGTAAGTTTCTCACACTACAAGTGTTGTATAGGGAAGAAGGTTGAGTAGAACTAAATACTCCCTAACTACACAGGAACCTACTAGATTGAAGATGGAGGCTAAAGAGTAACAAGTCACAATAAAACCTTGTATATGTGTATCTTCGTATAAAATAGGTGGTTGTTGCGACTGATTTACTTATGCAGACTAGTATACATGGTTGATGCACAGTAAGGATACTTCAGCAGGAGCAAAGACCCAATATGTTGTTATATAGTTGCTTTGGGACAAAGCAAGACTTTAAGGTTGGGGGATATGTTGGGAGGCCTTTTAGGCCATGTAAACGTCATCATACATCATACTAAGATAATAGCCTAAGTATATGAATGTATATGTAAAATTAAATGGTAAAATGCAAGTGTAAGAGGCCCTAAAAGAATGATTAGATGGAGCAGGTACAACTGCTCCAATCATCTCTCTATTGTATAAATACTCATGAAGAAGGAATAATAATTTGTTTTTTTAACCTTCCCAAATATCCCTCTTGAGTATTTACGTGTGTATATTTTGCAAGTGTTGCAATGTAGCATGTCCTCGAATGCCAGTGTAATATTGAATATTAAACAGTTAGCTATATTTGGAAGGAAAGGTTGAATACTAATTCCTTTGTTAGAGTTGCAGTGACCAACCTCACATGTCTAGTAGCTAGCAAACCACTACTGGTGCATATTTTGTTGATGAATTTATGGTTTATGCTCACATTTATAATCCCACACAAGGGTCTCAAGAGAAGAAGTTTTCCCTAATTCATGCATGGTGGAAATCTATTGGCACTTATTGAGTTCGCAAAGGAAAGGAGTCTCAAGATTGGAGCTAGAACATACTTTGAATTGTTGGAGTTGGAATTCTTGTTATGTATACTTTTTAATTTTTTTTGTAATTTTATAAAGATAAGTATAATGTTAGTCTGAAGAGTTCTGGAAATTTTACTTGCTAGTAAAATTGTATTCTTGGTTTATTTTGGAACTAACTTGTTTACTAGTTGAGATTTTGGTTGGTTGTAACTAGAAATAAATTTGGAAAATGGTGAAGTCAAGGTAAGACTATGAGTATTGAATTTTTTTTTTGGAGTGAATATATAAATGTTGTTAACATTGCTATGAAATCTAAGAGTAAATATGGTGTAAAGCAAGGAGGTATTTGTTAGTAGAGTAATATGATGGTTACATTTGGTTTCTCTTAGGGAAGTTGTATTTTTCCTTCCATTACATATTTCTCAATATTTTCTATTTGAATTACATGACTCTTTTGTTTGGGAAATTAGATAAGAAACACATTAAGTGAATCTTAGTAGATAGTAGATTAAGCTTGGGTTGTCATTAATGAGGTCATGCATCATATTTAACTCTATTTTTGTGGTTGATGTTAAGGTTGGCCATGCTATTAGTTACAACCTTACTTTTTTGGGACAATTCATGCCCAATCTCACAAATGTGCTCACGCAAGGTTTCCAACATTCCTCAAGATGAGTGGCTTGGATAAGAGGATGACCATCCCTCCACATGTTGAAAACTAGTGATTTACGAGAAATGTTGCAAGGTGAGGAAAAATAGAATTGCAAGGAGGAGACCAAGGTGACCAATTGGGTGGATTCAATTATAACAGAAGGGAGCATGTGGGGAAACGAAAACAAAGGATAAGTTGGGGTATTGATCACAAAATTACTTTTTTGAGATAGTCATGCCTGAAAATTGGGCATGGGTCATTTGTAGGGTAGTTGGATTTCAGTTTTATATTGTCTCCACTTGGTAACACATGAGCAGTATTGTCTCCACTTGGAAGGCACTCACAAAAAAACCCTTTTTCCATTCCATGTGGAGTTTTAGGGATTGTTATAGCTCCCTAAGAGGGATTTTCTTTTTCAATGTTCAACCTTCTTAATGGTCAATTTATTGTGATTTTACTTTTTCCACATTGGCATTGTTGAGTAGGATACCTTTAGGAGAAATGAAAGGATTTATGGTTGGCACAGTTGGCCTGTTGAAACTTTTTAGTGCTCATATTTTTCATCGAGCAGTGTGAGGATCAATGAATACAATGTTTTGTATCATCCACCTCTTTACCGATGGAAGTGTCATTTCACACGAACAATGGTTTCTCTCTCGATATTTTCATATATTTTCATCCAGTAGTACCTAAGATGGAAATTTGCAAATTTTACCCCTAATTCCACCTTCTTGCATCGTTCCTCATTAAGGGAAACCCTAAATCTAGAAATTTCCCTATAAAACATGTTTTGGAAATGGGACAAGCAAGATATAGTATCCCCTAGAGGTTTTCTAACATCATGAGTCTAATAGAACATATGGTTCATCGAAATGAGGCCTAGTTTGGTTTTTATAGTAAGTTGCAACACATGGCCTAGAGCCCTACATATTGGACACTTATGAGATTGTTCTTGGGGGCATAAAAAATGAATGAAGCAACAATATTGCATTTTGTCATATCCTACACCTATATGTTGTCAATTCAAAGAGAAAAATGGTATTCAATGGTGCTCAAGATGGGGATTCGTAAATTTGCCCCCCAGGTTCAATTTCTTGCAATGTTCCTCACTGAGCAAAACCCTAGCTCAGAAAGTAGCCTAATGAAACATATTTTTACTATGGTACGAGTGGGAGAAGAGTGAAAATAGATGTATTCTAATGTTACGAGTTTAACAAAGTCAATGAATCATCAAATTGGGGCTCAATTTGGGTTTTATGGAAAGTTACAAATCACCCAAAGCCCTTAAGGGACACTTATGAAATTGGTCTAAGGGGCATAAACAATGAACAAAGAATGAAGATTATGTTTCGTTAGATCCTAAACTTGTGTGTTGGCCATATGGAGACTAGAATTCTATCTAGTGGTGCCTAGGACAATGATTTTCAAATTTGACCCCTAAAGTCAACTTCTCACAATGTTCCCCATTAAGAAAAATCCCAGCTTTGGAAATTGCCCTGTAAAACATGTTTTTTTCATGGTACAAGTAAGAGAAGGGATCCCCTATAGGTATATTGACATCCTAAGTCCGAAAAAGTGGATGGTTCATCAAACTAAGTCTTGGTTTGGGTTTTATAGCAAGTTGAAACTCGTAGCCTGGAGCTCCTCAACAACACTTGTGAAATTGGTTCTAGGGGCTTAAACATGAAGAAAAAATAAATTATATGTCATTAGATCCTACATCTATATGTTGGGAATCTAGAGACCAAACAACTATCCAAGGGTTCCTGCAATAATGATTTGTAAATTTGACCCTTGAATTCAACTTCTTGCATTGTTACTCATTGAGCAAAACCTTAGCTCTAGAAATTCCTCGATCAAACATGTTTCAACCATTGGATGCCTAGGAGAAGTGTTCCCCTAGAGGTATTATAATGTCATGAGCCCAACATAATTGATAGTTTTTCAAATCTAGGCCTAGTTAGGGTTTTATGGAAAGTTGCGACTCTAAGCCCAAATCCCTTCAAGGACACTTCTAAAGTTGGCCTTGGTAGTAGAAAATAGCAACATAGAAACCAAATTGCATTCCATCATATCCTAAGCCTATATGTTGATCATTCAAAGACTTGCAAGCTATTTAGTGGTATCCAAGATGGAAATTTGCGAATTTGACCCCCAGATCCAACTTTTTACAATGTTCTTCACTGAGAAAAACAATAGATCTAGAGATTGCTTGGTAAAACATGTTCTAGTTGTGGGACGAGCAAACAAATGGATCCCTTAGAGGTATTATGAGATACCAATTATGACAAAGCTAATAGTTTGTCAAATTGAGGCCCACTTTGGGTTTTATAGCAAGTTGCAACTCATGGCCAGGAGCCCTATAGGGACACTAATGATATTAACCATGGGCACAAAAATATGAATGGAGCAACAAGATTTCATTCCATCAAGTCCTACACCTATATGTTTCCCATATAGAGACTATAAAGTTGTCCAATGGTTCCTATGATGGCGATTTATAAATTTTATCCCTTAAGTCAACTTCTTGCATTGTTCCTCACTAAGCAAAAACCTAGCTTATAAAATTGCAAGATGAAACATGTTTTTACTATGGGACGAGTGGGAGAAGGGCACCCATAGAGGTATTTCGACATAATGAGTCTAACAGAGTTTATGATTCATCAAACCAAGGCTTGCTTTTGGTTTTATGGAAATTTGCGACTCATGGCCCAAAGCCCTTTAGGGACACTTGTGAAATTGGTCCCAACCAAGTAAAAAATGTCAAGATTAACCTACTAGGATATTTTGAAAGTGGTCAATGGTCAATCATCTCATAGGTCCCGATGCATATAATGTTTGAATGGGCTCAATGGGAATTATTTGAATGAGGCATATGGCTCGATGTAATGATTTTTGGGAAGAATCTAATATAAGTTTCAAAGGGAGTTGCATGTGCTCTTCAACCCACATAATGAAATCGAGACTTGAAGGAAAAGTTGGTTAGGTGAATGATACAAAAAAACCTCCTTGGCCAAGGTGACAGAGGGAGATGGGTACGTGACAAAAACACTTAGTGGGAAGGTGATTTGCATGGGAAAATTGTTTCCCACAATAACTACATAGTATTGATGGTCTTGAGTCTAAGAAAACAAAGTTGGTTTTGAGATGAAAACAATGATGTTGACATCCTTGATCACATGAGTTCTCGTTTGGAGTAACATTGATAGCACAAGCACTCCAATCTCTTCATTGAGTATTTCTTGTAAAATTCTTTTATATCCCAAATTTTGGTTTGGATGGCATTATTGTGGGCACCATGGAAATTGAAACACTTATTTGTTGTATGGATAGTAATTATAGTAATTCAAATAATTTGTTTATTTAATGGGTGGATTGAGTTATGGAACACACCTATGCCTGGATTTATTACTATTGAGTATATTTGATTATGCATGTTAAGACGAATTGAAAGAGAAGAATTGTGTTGTTTTCTTCCATTGACAATCATAACTTATTAATAGATAAAACTTTTGGGTGAATTGAACCAAGTTCAATTTATGATTTTATTGACATTCTAATTTTTTGAAGGAACTTAATGACAATGATGATATTGTTTCCTTGTGGGAAATATGCTAAACAAGTTTTTATAAGACAAATTGTATTTTAAAAGCAAAATAATGAATTTAAAATGAAAAACTAAATGGATCTATAGTTGTATATGTTGTAGAGATGATATGGGCAGAGGTAAATACTAAACTTGTGGAACATTTTTGTTATGAAGCATTCAAAGGAATTTTTTGTATGAGGCATGTGAAGGCTTGCTCGCAAGAATGCAATTATTATCCTTGAAATCAAAAAACTTTATATACAACCAATGGTGCTACAATTATGGCATACTTTTTTATACTCTTTGTTTCTCTAATGAATGTTGACTCATGATGTTACACTTTTTGAATTGGGTATTGATTGTTGATAGTTATTACTTCAAATGATTGCTTTCATTTTGGTTGTTGAGCAAGGAAATATCATTAGGTTGATAAATCGATTGTTGCTTATACACATAAACATTTGTTAAAAGGGACGTACTCCTTGAAGTCATCCCTAGATTGTTGGCTTGCGAATGAATAAATGATTTGAGTTCTTGAGTTCTTGTTGGAAAAGAAAAAATGTTTTTTAATATGTCATTTGCATGAGAACTTGAAGAAGAGTGAGTTCACACTTGCAAAAGATGGTATTGTATATGGAATACAAATGATGGTTTTTTTATGGTATTTTTATTTTGGATTATAATTTGTGTGGCTACTTGCGGTGTCCTTGTTGGCAACTGTTGAGCCAAATAAATTTTGTGTACATGTTTATTATCTTTAAAAATGGTCATGTTTTGTTTATTATATATATATATATATATATAATCACCCTTGACACAAAGCACTCTTCCACTCCCGGTTGCACCTTTCATTGCAATTAGTTATGAAAATGTTTGAAAGTAGAAGTCATTCCAATAAAAACATTTTTATTGCTAATAATACCAATCAAAGTGTATTCTTTTCTTCCTTTATATTTTGTTTGTTTCTGTTAATATGCACTTTAGAGTTTAACTACTTTCATTTGTTTTAAAATTTTGTTGTGCCTCACCAAATTCATTGGTTTGATGACAAACAAATTTAAATGCATTTGTTAATTTGACTTGGCTTAACTAGTATAAATATATGTTGTAATTAAAATAATCCCTTGTTACATGTCTATTATGTTATCTCCATTTTAGTCTTTTAAAAATGTAACTACATTCAACTCCTTCATATAAGCAAGCTCGACACTTGTTAAAGTATGTTTGTATACATTTTCTTATGCAATTGTGGTTTACTTATATTTGTTTACACTTTGTTGTGATGTCATATTAGTGTGCACAAATATAAATGACCATTTTCTTATACTTTGTTGTACTTTTGTATGGCGTGATATTAGCAATATAACACAAATGTGAATTATGGCATTACCTTAATACTAACTTTTAATATTGAATGTTTGTTTTATTTTCCAAGTGCCAAAGTTGATGATCCAGACTATAGTGAGTCTAGATCAAAGATATGCAATGATGATACGATGATAGTGGTGGTGGTGGTAGGCAGTGATATAATGATATTGTTAATGTTTTTACCTTGTTTATAAATGCTTCAACCCTAATCCCAATGAAATGTTGATCAAGTTAATGCATGGGAAACCTACAAAAATGAGTGACATAAGATGATGACAAATCACTACACTATAACTACATAACATGGTCATAAACACACAAAAATAAAGACAACCCAATTGTTATCACTGAAAAATCGTCTGCAACATTTCACACAATGGTTGAAGAAAGACATCAATCCCAACAACAATTAGTCCACCTACAACACCAAAATCCATCAAAAGGCAAAAAAAACTATATACTTGGTTCAAAAATCAAAGTGTGCAAATTCACCAAAGGAAGCGCATGCATAGTGCGTAGAATGTGCAGGCTAACACAACCCTCAGCGTGCACTTTGCGCAAGATGCAAGACTGTCTACGAGAAAAGTTGTGCACTTCTATGAACGACACATTTATGAATCTTGTCGGCCTCTCAACCACTTCTAGTCCGACCCCCAACATGATTTGACACTCATATCTAAGAAAAATATAGCTTGGAGGTTGGTCAAGGGATAGGAAGTGCCCTAAAAGGCCCCTTGTTCACACTATGAACCAATTATATCTTGCCATGAATGGACACTATAAATATGTGCCATGGGTGTGATAGAAAGATAAGAACTTCAAGGTATTGTTATGCTGCAAGAATTCTTCTTTGAGAATCCTCTTTTCTCTTTGAATCATTCAAACACTATAGCAAGGGCCATTCCACTCACCTCTTGAGAGGATTGGCATTATATTTCTTCACCATTGTCATTTTCCATTGTAATAAGAGAAGAGCTCTCTATTAGGGAACTCAAGATCCCTCCCAAGGAGTAAGAGGGGATTCATAAGTCCATGCCTTTATCTGCGGTGTTTAGCCTATCAATATATTGATCCATTGGTAGCTATATATTGGTCATTTTTTGCTTTTCATGGTTCTAGTTCTTGCAAGATTCTCTAACCTTTATTTCTTAGTTGTTTTTAGTTTTATTTCTTTATTTCATGTGTATCTGGTTATCTAATCAACTCACAAACTTTTGTCTTGTTTAGCTAGCTTAACTAAGCATGCAAGTGTTGTGTTTTTTCTCACCCATATGACAAAACCAACACAACATATTGGTGACCACGCCTCCGTAGCTTTTCATATACTAGTTAAGATCTGGAACATCACAGTTCATCAGTGCATCATCGATGAAGGTGCATCCACATGCATCATGTCCAAAGTAGTATGGTAGAAACTCGGCTCACCTGAGCTAGTACCATCTACCATCACCCTTAGAGTTTATGACGGTTGATCATCATCCCCTGAAGGGATCTTCCAAAATGTCCCCATAGAACTTGGGGGAAAAACTATCTTAATTGATATTGAAGTTATCGACACCCCACTTGATTATAATATCTTGCTCAGGTGTAGCTACATGTATGCTATGAAGGAAATAACATCTTCTGTGTTTCATACGATGATGTTCCCCCATAACGGGAAAATTGTCACCATCGACCAACTTACACATTACGATCCTAATCATTCTGCCAACATCGATAACATCCTCCCTCTTGTTCGTGCTAGCTCGGAAGATTTTCCAGTTGGCGACATTGGCCCTGGAATCTTCAAAAACCCATCCTTGTTAGGAACTTATCTTGGAGCACCACCTCTCCTCAACCCATCTACTTTAGCACAAGTGTGTGTATTTTCCTCTAACGGAACAAATATCAGAGACACTAGTCCTCTCACCGAGGCCCCTCCCCACATCAAAGTTCCACTGGTCGAAGAACTATTACCTCAGGAGTTCCCTGAGAACACCACTGCACCATTTGTCCCATATTTCCCTCCCCTCCAAGGAAAAACCTTGGTTTGGGAGACAATCCCCCAAGCCATTACCCAAATTCCCTTTTTCTACCCCCCACCTGGAGTCCAATCATTCTAGGTAGCTTCTACCCTCACCCTTCCTAACATGGTTCTCGCCTTCCCTGTATGGTATATCCATCACCCTCTATGGTCCTTGCACCATCCCTCCCTCCTCAGACTGAAGGATTTCCAATGCATATTCCAGTACATGCCTCTACCACATCACCCCCACCCCTAACTAGCGACGTCATCGCCACTATTGGGGCCAAACAGAGGAAGAATGAGCCCATAGATCCAACCCCTCCCCGAGATCAAACTCCTTGCACACTATGTGAAAGAGAAGGACACCCCACTAACAAATGTCCTACTCTTTCCGAGTTACACAATCTTATCCAGCTCCCTAGAGCAACCCCATTGCTTGCTACTCCACCAAGTACATCCACCACTACTACGGAGTCCTCAACCACACACAATAAAGGGTTACGAACCAAATTCGTTTGTGTCATCTACTCAGAATATGTCCATTACACACATCATTGCCCAACTCTACCTCAATTCCACCAAACATTAGTCACAATATGCCACACATATCTACTTGAGCCCCCTCAGGCTCTCCCTACTAAGGCTCATATTACCGACATTCGTTATATTTCAGCGTCAGTCCTCGAGAGAACGAGGTACCATCCACAATATCATGACATTTGATTTATGTCAAGCGAGCCATCACACCTCGTACACGATATCCTTTCTATGTCCTCACCCCTTGCAGATAACAACACTTACTCATTGACAGTTCCCCCTTCCCCCTCCCAGGATCCCCTGTATTATGGCATTTTCCACTGCGAAAAAGATATCTTGGAAGAACTGACTACCCTTGATTTCCCTTGGAATGCGCTCCATCATCGAGCACTTTTCCTCTCACAAGAGGTCTTTCACCTTCCTGATCAAGCCTCCCTGTGCATGATTGAAACTAAGGATTTGATCCCTCTAGGGCATGTTGACTGGTTCAAGAACCCTATTCCTGCCCCCGATGATTTTGAAAAAGGAAACATGGCCAACATCTCCCCCACTGTCAAAATTAACATTTCCATTAGACCAAGAATCATAGAAGAAATCACCATTGGAGCCGCATGCTCCCTTGAAGAAATCACTGCTTACAAATATCTCTTTCAGGAATGTCGGGATATTTTTTCCTGGTCATATACAGAGATGACTTGCCTCGATCCTTCTATATTCGAACATCGAATCAACACATGGCCGGATATCACCCATGTTCGTCAAAATCAAGGCCCACTGCACCCATCCAAAGTTGTGGCTATCAAAGTCAAAATTGACAAATTATGGGCTGTCGGGTTCATTTACCCCATTGCGTACACTTCTTGGGTCTCCAACCCCATCCCCGTTAACAAAAAATAGGGAACTATTTGTGTCTACACAGACTTTCACGATCTCAACCACACTTGTCCCAAAGACAACTTTCAAACCCCTTTCATCGACCAAATCATTGATGAATGTGACGACCATGAGGCACTTTCCTTTATGGATGGTTTCTTCAGATACAATAAAATCCAAATCCACCTAGCGATTTAGTACAAAACTTCATTCACAACCCCTTGGGGTACCTTTTCTTATCACGTCATGCCCTTTGGACTCAAAAATTCCGATGCTACTTTCCAACGGGCCATGACCTACGTCTTTCATGATCTTGCTCGCATCATCCTTGCTTATTTGGACGACCTCACTCCTTGATCTAAAAAGTGAACCCAACATTTAGACAACTTACGTATCGTTTTCCAGCGATGTCGCCAATATAAAATCCGCTTGAGCCCCCTCAAGTGTGTCTTTTGCGTCACTGTCGGGCGCCTCCTTGGGTTCATTGTCTCCCAACATGGCATCACTGTGGACCCCCTCAAGGTCCAAGCTATCGAATAAATTCCACCACCTAGGAATTTACGCCCACAGTAGAGCCTACAGGGAAAAGCCAACTTTGTACGCCGCTTTGTCCCAGACAACGCCACTCATGCACACAATATTCTCCGCTTGCTGCACCATGATATCTCGTTTCGATGGGACGAACATTCTCAAGTAGCTTTTGATGATTTAAAATCCTCCCTATCCAATGCCCCTTTGATTAGTCCCCCAAAATATGATCGTGATTACATCCTCTACTTATCAGCCTCCGTTATTCATAGGAGTCCTCGTCCAATTAGGGAATGATGGGTGTGAACATGTGATTTACTACATTAGTAAAAACCTTTCAGGACCACCCTTGAAATATAATCATGATGAAAATCTCATGTTAGCAGTTGTCCTTGCAGTCCAAAAACTATGGCATTACATTCTTCTTTGCATGACCAAGGTCATAGCTGATTCCAACCCCATGCAGTACTTTCTCAGTCGCCGACAGATCAATGACAAATTTTCCCAATGGATCGTTATCCTTCAGGAATATGATTTAGAGTTCTCTACTCCCAAAAGCAAGAAATCTCTTTTCCTAGCCGAACTCATTACGACATTTCCCTCATATGCCAAAGCGTCTCCCATCAATGAGGATTTCCCCGATGAACACCTCTTCTTCATCCCCTCAGACGATCCCTGGTACATCGACCTTCTCATCTATCTTCGTACATAAAAGGTCGGGTCTTACCTCTCTAGAGATGACCATCATCGCATTTGCCACTAGGCCCCCCGATACCTCCTTATTGGATACGTTATGTACCGATGCTAGGTCGACACCATCCTTCGGCGATGCCTGACCATCGACGAAGATGACAGAGTCTTGAATGATTTCCACAACGACGCTGGCGGTGGTCACCTCTCGGGTATGTCCACCRCCCAAAAAATAATTCRAGCAGGGTACTTCTAGCCCACTTTGTTTCATGATTTCATCCATGTTGTCAAGAGATGCGATAAATGCCAACTTTAAGCAAACAAAGCACAATCTCCACCATCTCTTCTACACCCAGTCACCACAGTCGGCCCCTTTTKCAAATGGGGCATCGATTTCATGACTTGTAACCCTCCATCCATTAATGGACACAAGTACATCGTGGTGTGAGTAGATTATTTTACCAAATGCATTGAATCCATGCCCACATTTAACAACACTACTGACACAACAACATGTTTTTTCTTCAACCATGTCATTACCCAGTTCAGAGTCCCACAACAATTAGTTTCTGACCATGGTAAGCACTTTGAGAACAAGATCTTTGCATAACTCTCCTCAAAATTAGGCTTCACCCATGAGTTTGCCTCCCCATACTACCCTCAGTCCAATGAATTGGTCGAGGCTGTCAATAAATTCCTCAAAACCATGCTACAACGTACCGTCAAAAAACATAAGACCAACTGGCATCACATGTTGTTTTCTGCTTTATGGGATTATCGCACATCAATCAAAACTACCACCAGTTTTACACTGTTCCACCTCATCCATGGGATCAAATCCACTCTCCCTATCGAGTGCAAAATCCCCACATTTCACACTGCCATAGAGCTCTTACCTAACATTGCTCTAATGGAGCAGTGCCTGCTGACCTTAAAGTCCCTTGATGAAGATCGTCAATCTTCATTACAACACAATGAGGCAGCTAAAAAATGGTCTAAAGCCACCTTTGACTGCCATGTTAACCTTCGCTCATTCAACAAAGGTGATCTCGTGTTAGCCTATGATATTTCCCATTATACTCTCGGCCATGGGAAATTCGAGTCATTATGGCACGAACCATTCATCATCCAACATTGCCTCACTAAAGGCACCTACATCTTGGCCTCCCCAGAAGGCTATCCTCTCAAAGAACTCGTCAATGGGTTGTACTTAAAGAAGTTTTACGCCTAAGAGTAGCCCCCCTACCTTAGGTTTCTCTTTATACACATTTGTAGATTTTTTAGTCTTCTTTACCATCACCACACTTCATGTCTAATATATCACATGTGTTATTGACAGATGCATCATCCATCATCCTACCACATCGATTACGCTGACGGTGCCAGTCATTGGACCCAGAATCTCACTTCGCCCGCTTGGGCCATCTATACCTCCTCACATATCCTACTCCATTCTAGTGACATATGTTTGGGCTTGGCCACTAATAACCAAGTTGAATATGATGTCATCATTGGTCTCCTCGCCGAGGCTAGTCACCTCCACATTCGTTACCTTAGCATTCTATTAGATTCCCAGCTTATCGTCTTGTAGCTCAATAAGGTATATCATGTTCACGATCCTTGCCTCTTTCGTAAATACCTGCAAGTTAGAATCCTATCTCACAAATTTGATTCCATCACATTTACACATATTCCAAGAAACCTCAATCAAGTAGCAGATCACATGGATAACCTATTATTAGATTGACATTTATCACATTAAAAAACATCATATACACAACATCATACATTTGTCAATAGATAGCATAGACATCATACATCATAAAACATAAAACATAAAGAAAAGAGTGATCCAATATATCCATCATATATATATCATGAAGGTCCTCAATATTTTACAAAAATATAGATATACAAATGCCCGTAGGATCATGAGTCCCCTCATCCCTATGAGTACAAAAGGGGGTATCACATACCCTATACAAAAAAATGGGCTCCCAAACCTTTAAATACAAAAATCGACACTCAAGGTGCCCCCAGAACCCCCCCCCAGGTCCTCTGTCAGCCGAAGGTGCCCCACCAGCTAGGGGCCCTCCAACCCCAGGAGGCAGCCGACCAGTCATTGTTTCCTCTACCACTGCTGCTCTGTGGATCAATGTTTGCCACTCTGCTGGTACCCCGACACACTGGTCCAGGACCTCCTCATCTTGGATGTGGGCCCATATGCCCTTGGGAACACCCTGAAGGACCCACTCGAACCGTCGACTCAGATCCTCTAGCATGGCCTCAACATCTCCCTTTGGCGCTCTGGATGGTCCTTCACCGACATCATATTGTCGATGCCTTTGCCCAACCCTCGGATTAATGGGCTCCTGTCGAGCCGACTCCCGTCAAGCCGACTCCTGGATGACCTCTACCTCTCATCCCTGGGGTCCAACATCTGCAAAAAAAACACAGATATAATGTCAGCATCCATATACATGTATGATAAATACTATCTACCAAAATCACAAAAACAAATACAACAAATACCTCTCTGGTCCCAGTCCTCCCCAGGAGGTAGCACCATGTTCGGGTCCTATCTGTAATCCATACCAACGTATGGATATTAAATAATAACCTTTGGCATATGACACCACACTCGAGCGACCGTGGCCGTGAAATAGTGGCCACCCTCCCCTCCTCCATGACAGGCCATCACATGTTCCCATCGCATCAATCGTGACTCTCGCTGTGACGTTGGCTCTAATAAAATCCTCGGGCACAATAGAGGCACCCTCTCCAAAATCCAGGCCACCATAACTGACTCGAATGCAAAGTCACCAGTTTTGACACGTTGACACTGGTTCAACCGAGACATCATATTGGTATGCATTAGTACACCCTATAATAACAGGTCCCCATCTCGGACCTGCTCCACCACACTCAGCTGACCACCAGTGATCTACTGAGTACCCAAGGATCCGTAGATCCTCGCCACCATGGCCGCAATGCACTCGATCAACAAGTCATCAAGGGCCTCAATACGGACGACTGAACCCGACACAGGGTTCGGCCCAGTACAGTGTCGAGTCACCATGGTTTCCACCCGATCCTCCCCTGGAAGATTGGGTTTAATGGCTCAGGCCATCCCACGGAATGGGAGTCCCAT
>ML823769.1:49270-64021 GCA_009831015.1 Picea engelmannii
GGCATCCATCATCAGTTACAGTCCCACATTTTGGTTTCATGACATGAGCATGGGGCATGCCTGCCTTTTTTTTATACAGATTTTATTTTTTCTCCTAGAGAAAGATTCGGTTCCCACAATTTTCCCTCTCCCTTCGGTGGATTACTCTTGCAGTTCCTCTCTTCACTCTTCCTTACAATGGCACTCTCAACAAAAGAAACACTGATGTATTTCGACTATACGTATGCTCCTAACCTCACACATCAGGGGGCATCTATTATCACTGAACAATCGTCCACAACATTGCACACAATGGTTGAAGAAAGACATCAATGCCAACAACAATTAGTCCACCTACAACACCAAAATCCATCAAAAGGAAAAAAAACTATATACTTGGTTCAAAAATCAAAGTGCGCAAATTCACCAAAGGAAGCGCGTGCATAGTGCGTAGAATGTGCAGGCTAACACAACCCTCAACGCGCATTGTGCGCAAGATGTGCGACTCTCTACGAGAAAAATCACACACTTCTATGAATGATTGATTTATGAATCTTGTCGGCCTCTCAACCACTTCTAGTCTAACCCCCAACACAATTTTACACTTATATCTGAGAAAAATCTATCTTGGAGGTTGGTCAAGGGCTAGGACGTGCCCTAAAAGGCCCCTTGTTCACACTATGAACCAATTATATCTTGCCATGGATGGACACTATAAATATGTGCCATAGGTGTGCTAGAAAAATAAGAACTTCAAGGTATTGTTATGCTGCAATAATTATTCTTTAAGAATCCTCTTTTCTCTTTGAATCATTCAAGCACTATAGCAAGGGCCATTCCACTCACCTCTTGAGAGGATTGGCATTGTATTTCTCCACCATTGTCATTTTCCATTGTAAGAAGAGAAGAGATCTCTATTAGGGAACTCAAGATCCCTCCCAAGGAGGAAGAGGGGATTCATAAGTCCCTGCCTTCTCTACGGTGTTTATCCTATCAATATATTGATCCATTGGTAGCTATATATTGGTCATTTTTTTATTTTCATGGTTCTAGTTCTTGCAAGCTTCTCTAAAATTTATTTCTTAGTTGTTTTTAGTTTTATTTCTTTATTTCATGTGTATTTGGCTATCTAATCAATTCACAAACTTTTTTCTTGTTTAGTTGGCTTAACTAAGCATGCAAGTGTTGTGTTTTTGCTCACCCATGTGACAAAACCAACACAACACCAACTATTACAAATCATTAACCCAAACAAAAACATAACAAATAAAAAAAACATGGACAACTGAAAACACTGTAACAACCTAGAAATATAGTAAATCATTGCATACAAAATAAAGGAATACATTGGATGTTGTCTTCAACTTGTTTCTGGAAGATATATGTAACATCCACATCTTATCTCTTGGCATTTCCACCCAAAAATACAATAAAATCATGGCATAAAAAGATAACGGAATGCATTTGGTGGAAATATTAACTTTTGGTGTGGAATATATATGAAATAACGACATCTAGTTGGTCACTGATTCCACTATTTGGGGCCCCCTTTATGAGAAAGGTATCTGGTGAATATTTCATGCACCCCACCCAAAAATATGTATATAAAAATTTATACAAGTCCCTACACGAATAATTTGTTCATATGGAGAAGCAATGGGAAAAGTTAGTACCATAGAAACCATGTAGAATTTTGGCTATATTTTAATATCGATCAAGTAAAGGGCCATGGGATTTGTCATCAAAAGGTATTCAAGAATGAAAGAGACATGTTTGGTTTTTAGAAACTAACAACATTCATAGAAATTCCACATGCATGTCAAGGGATTAATGTTAAAGTGATTGAGACTTATCTTAATGACAAATACAATGAACCCTTTATCCAGCTCCCCAACCCTAGATCAAGGGTTTAAAAGTTATGAACCATTCCCCCCTTTTGTATGATTTTCTATAGCTGCAAATTCTAGGGATGAAATCCCCATCTCTTCCATGTTAGGTCACATACTTTATGCTAATGGAATCATCATTCAATCCTCTCTCCAATGGTATGATCCACTATATAATGGCATCTGATTTTCATGCTTTCTCTTTCACATTATATTTTTAATTTATTTTGTTCTAAAACCAATACACAATGTTTCTCTCCTATTGTGAAGGCACGAAGAGAAAAATTAGTGGCATAAAAACTACAAAACAAAAAAATCAGAAAAAATATTTGAGATACCCAAGGATGTTTACTCTTCAAAAGGTTATTTTCCTTTCTTTTTAGCTTGCATAATCTAAGAGAAAATAATTTGTTGTGAACACAAAGGTGTATAAAATACGATTCAACTATTAATTAGTTAGTGTTAAAAAATAAAAGGGCCTACAAATTAAAAAAAATAAATCAAAATATGTGGGATAAAATACATTCTAGATAGATTATGGTCATATATGTTTTTATTTGAAAATTATCTATTTAGCACTAAAATAGTTGTTGTAAACAAAAATCACTTGTTCACTTTTTTAGAAATTTGCATGGACAAACATATAATTAAAAGAAAAAATGACAAATTAATTGAAATTAAATTGTTGAGTATATCGTTAGAAAGATAATGCAATGCCCTACAAATTGTCTTTTCATTGCACAACAAAATTTATTAGGCGTTTATGAGTTTTGAGGGCTTCAATTTAAAAAAATATGTAAAATATCGAATTTTCATTGCTACATTTCAACAAGAAATGTGACACACCTTCATGGATTCACATGATGATAAAACTGCTAATGAAATTGGATACCAACTTTGCTTCTTCATCTATTACTTTCAGTCAAATAACAATGATTAAAATATTGAATGCAGGGTGTAATGTACCCATTCCTCTATGTCACCACATTCAAAGAGGAGGGTCACCTTTTTAATATTTTTCATTGATCCTAGCCCTTCAAGGTTACTTGATTCCTTTACTTTCGAAATAAACCTCCTAGACTCGAGCAACCCCTTCTTTGCTTAAATAGTTCCTTAGGAAATCCATCTTATTATTTTGTATAGGTCTTGTTTGATAAATAGGCACAAATTCTTTCAAGGCATGAAAAAGGTCATCTCTTGTCCAATTCACCATCAATCTATGTCTTGACCAATATTTAGACAAAGGTGTTGAGAAATGTAACTCGAGTAGGAAATTCTTGCACAAGTTTAGTGTGAACGTGAAGAAAGTGGTTTGAGACATTTTGACCTAAGAAAATGGTCACTAATACTATTTTGAAATTCACTTAGGATAAAGTGAAATATCTTATGTTTTTTGGTTAAAGTGCATTTAATGCATTAATGACTTAGACTGGATTTAATCTCAACCATACATATCAAAATCATATTGGGATTTGGAGATCAGGGTTTTGGTATATTAGAGTTTTAGAAAAGCATAAATAAGACAACATAGAGAGAACATTACATAGTTGAGCAGGGTAAAGACCAGGAGAGAGAGAGAGAGAGAGAGAGAGAGAGAGAGAGAGAGAGAGAGAGAGAGACTATAAAACAGATAAGTATAGTACCATACATGCCATATAGAAAGTTGAAAAGGAAGTCGTATAGTCATGCAACAAATTTGTACAACAATTTGTTGTTGTTTTTTGTTTTTTCCAACAGGTTGTAGTCTCTTAGGTAGGCCATACACCTTGTTTAGGGTGATTTTGATAATTGTGCAACTGCTAGTCTTTAGAAGACTATGGAGGTTACCTTGTAAGCATTGATCAAAGCAATGAAAAGATAATTTGAAGGTGAAACCCTTGTGTATGTGTTTTATTTCTTCTATTGTTCATTTTTTCCAATAGTTGTGTGATTGGTGCAATGTTCTGAATTTTTTTTTTCTGTTGTAAAATATTTTTTTTGAGTTATTTAATAAGATAAAATTAGGACACCAGTCACCTAGGATGGAAAATTCACATGGTAACAAAGAAATTTATCTGATTGGGATTCTCAAGGAGTGGTAAATCAACTGTTGGAAAGAAGGACCAATAATTAGAGTGTTTCAATATTTATTTTAAAGACTAATTTTTAGATTTGGGAGTTTGTGCATTAGATTTCAGAGACAACCTTAGCTAGCCTTAATTTGAGGATAGATTGGATGGTGCCTCAAATTTATTATCATTGAAAGTGAGGATTTCACTCTTATTGGAAGAGAATGGTCTTTGGGATATTGTCAAGGATGTTGTATCTTTGCTTATATATCTGTAGCAATTGGTAGCTCACAAGAAGAAGGAAGTGAGGGCCATGTGGATTATCAAGGATGCCATAAAGAATCATTTGATCCCTCATGTATCCAAGAAGAACATGGAAAAGGAAATGTTTGATGCCTTGGTAAGCCTTTACCAAGGTGATAAAATAAACATGGAGATGATATTGCAAAACAAACTCAGATCCATAGAGATGACTATATTAGATTCAACCACTAGTTACCTTATGAAGGTCATGCAAATTTGTGATCAACTTGCAATAGTTGGGGAGAAGGTTATAGATGCATAGCTAGTGAACATAGCATTGAATGGATTCCCAAATTTATGGGAACCATTTGTCAAAGGTATTTGTGTTCGTGAGAACCTTCCTAAATTTGAAAGCTTGTGGGATATTGTATCTAGGAGGAGAATTGAATGGAGCCAAAGGCCAACAAGAAGGGTGGTGATGAGAACTTAACCCTATTTGTTCAAACAAATAAGGGTAGAGGTAAAGGACCCAACAAGGGTAAGGGAAAGAGTGATGAGTCAGCCTCACATCCAGGAGAGAAGGACTTGAGTAAAATCAAGTGTTTCATTTATCATAAGCACAACCATTATGAATCATTGTTTCTATATAAGAAAAAGAATAAAGGGGAGAACCAACAAAAGCAAGTAGCAGCCTCTGCAGAAAATCAGATTAGTGAATTTTCTACCAAGTTTGAGGAGGATTTATCGATGGTATCTTTCCTTTCTACCAACATGATTCTGAGGAATGCATGGTATGTGGATGGTGGGGCTTCTCGTAATATGACATCATCTTGACAATTGTTTTCTAGTCTAAATAAGCAGGGCTCAAGTCTAGTACAAGTTGATCTTGATGATGATGGAAAGTACCTAGTTGTAGGAGTTGGTACTATTCCCTTCCATATCAAGTCAAATAAATATTTATATGTTGACGATGTCTTGTTTGTTCTAGGTCTCAGAAAGAAATTTCTTTCAGTTTCAGTTATGGAGGATAAGATATTTGTAGTTGAGTTCAAAAACCAACAAGTCCTTATCAGACCAAAGGATTCTAACCCAAATACATCTTAGGTAATAGGGACAAAGAAGGTAATATTTATAGGTTGTAGGGTGAAATTGTTCGGGCCCTAGTTCATAATAGTGACAACTTGTGCAAGTTGTGTCACAAGAGGAAGGGGTGCCTACATCACAGGGAATTTCTTATTCTAAAAGAGATAGTCACAACTCTTCCAAAGTTCGGTATTGAGCGACATGGAGTATGCAAAGGGTGAACATTTGACAAGCATGCCAAGGATATTTTACCAAGAAACAAGCATAAGTATAAGGATATTCTAGACCTAGTTCATTTGGATGTTTGTGGACCAATTTTAGTAGCATCAATTACAAAAATCATGTACTATGGTTTCTTCATTTATGACTTCTCTTGAAAAACTTGGATCTACGTCATAAAGACCAAGGATGAGGTCTTTAGTAGGTTTAAAGAGTTTAAATCTCTAGTTGAAAACCAAACAAGGAAGATCATAATCTTGAGATCAAACAATGGGGGAGAGTCTGTATCCAAGGAGTTCGATGGTTTTTTCAAGGAGGAAGGAATCAAGAGGGGGTTGATTGTTCTGTACAACCCACAACATAATGGGTTTTTAGAGAAGATCCATCATAGGGGATACTAAGGTCATGATTAATGACCAAGAGTTGTTGATGTTTCTTTGGGAAGAGGCATGTAACACAACAGTTTTCATCTAGAACCAATGTCCTCATAGGATCTTGGAGGAAAAGACACCAAAGGAGACATTCATTGGTGTGAAGCCCAAGGTGATTCATTTCTGCATATTTTATTTCCTAGTTTATATCCATGTACTAGTAGAAAATAGGACTAAGTTGGAACCCTCTAGCAGGAAAGGTTTATTTGTAGGTTACAACGAGAATTAAAAGGCATATAGGGTCTATATTACAGAGTAAAGGAAGATAATAGTGAATACGGATGTAAATTTTTAGGAATACTTTGCATCCAATAAGTCCCATGAACCTATTCTAGTGACATATGATGAGGATCAAGAAGTTTTGAAGATTGAGCCTAAGTCACCAATGATTTCCAAAGTAGTACATCAACCTTTAAGTGAAGAAGAGGAGACCTCGATGGTTCACTTAGACATTGAGGCATTCTTAGGAGTATGTTGAGGATCGTAGGAGCACATTTAGAGAGTGTAGACCTCCGAAGAAGTTTCCAAACTACATGGCATTGATGAGTAGCATCATATATTTCAATCCTTCTAGCTTTAAGAAGGAAACATACTAGCTAGTATGGTGGGACACTATGGTGGAAGAGTACGCCTCCATCATGAAGAATGATGTTTGGGACATAGTTCCAAGAATGGAGGGGAATTCAATAGTGACTTCTGGGTGGTTCTACAAGATCAAGCATGCAATAGATGGCAGCATTGAGAATTTCAATGTGAGGTTCATGGTAAGAGGGTTCTCTTAGAAAGAGGGAGTGAAATATGAGGATACATTTGCTCCAGTCGCCAGGTACACTTCCATTAGAGCAGTTATGTCCTTAGTTTCTTTTATGGAATGGAGGATACATCATATGGATGTGAAAACAACTTTCATTAATGGGATCATTGAGTAAGAAATGTACATACAATAGCCTCGGGGATTTGAGTTAAATGAGAAGGATTCCCTTGTTTGCAGGATTAAGAAAGATTTGTATGGACTCAAGTAGGCACTAAGAGGATGATATTCCAAGATAAATAGATATATGTAGAGTATGGGATTCACCAAAAGCGAAGCATATCCTAACTTATATTATATATTTGTTGGGATTGATCTCCTCATTTTTGTGTTGTATTTAGATGACTTGTTTCTTATAGGAGAAAATAATCTCATTGCAGGGTGAAAAGAAGACATGGAATTTGAGTTCAAGATGAAGTAAATTGACATGGCACATTACTTCTTGGGTTTGGAGGTTTGACAAAGACTAGAGGATATTTTCCTTGGATATGCTAAGTATGTAGTTGATATCCTAAATAGGTTTCAGATGGAGGAGTGCTAACCTATGGCCACACCCATGATTACTAATTTGAATAAGGTGACAACAACAGATTCAGAGTTGCTGGATCCACATTGTATAGGAAGATGATAGGTTCGTTGATGTATTTGGTCAACACCAGACCATATATTTGTTTTGCAATGAACAACTTGAGTCAGTTCATGGTGGAGCCAAGGCAAGAGCATTAGGTAGAAACAAAACATGTGCTCAAATATTTGAGGGGAATTGTGGAGTATGGTTTTAGATATCTTGGAGATGGTGAAGTGAAGTTGCAAGGGAATTTAGACTCAGATTGGGCAGGCAATGTAGCAGACAAGAAGAGCACCTCGAGGTGTTTCTTTATCTTGGGATCAATGATGATATGTTGGTTCAATAGGAAGCATATTTATGTGGGACTTAGCTCAGTAGAGGCAGAATACATGGTAGCCAATACTACTAGTTGTAAGGCCATCTAGCTTCACAAGTTACTTGAAATATTTTTTTATCAGGATTTGAACTTCATAGTCATTTATTGTGATAATCATAGTTGTATCAAACTCTCTGAGAATCCAATGTTTCATGACAAGTCCAAGCGCATAGAGATCATGTATCACTTCATACATGATAGGATTCAGAAGGGAGCAATGAAGCTCCAATATATTACCATAGATCAATAGGTAGATCATATTTTGACCAAGCCCTTGGAAAAAGGGAAGTTTGAAGCATTCAAAGATAGACTTGAATTGGGGAAGAATTCTTTCTTCGCTAAGTGGGAGTGTTGAGAAACACAACTCAAGTAGGAACTTCTTTCTTAGGTTCAATGTGAACTTGCATGAAGTGGTTGGAGACATTTTGAGGGTGACCACCTAGGAAAAATGGTCACTAATTCTATTTTGTAATTCATTTAGGATAAAGTGAAATATATTAATATTTTCAATGGAGTCTAATAAAATGCATTTAATGCATTAGTGACTTAGACTATATTTAATCCCAATTGTACATTTCAAGATCAGATCAGGTTTTGGATATTAAGGTTTCAAAAAAGACTAAATAAGACAAGATAGAGAGAGCATTACACGGTTGAACAGGGCATATACTAGGAGAGAGAGAGAGAGAGAGAGAGAGAGAGAGAGAGAGAGAGAGAGAGAGAGAGAGAGAGAGAGTTGGGTGATTCAGGAAAGAGGAAGAGGTCGTACAACAGAAGGTTGTATAACAAATCCATACATTTGTATGAATCCATAAAGTATCATGCAATAGGTTGATCAAAAAACTGTACAACTACAGATAGTATAGGTTGTACAGTATTATCCCCATTTTATGGGATAACTAAGGAGATTATGTCTTGAGGCCCTCAGGTTGCAAATATGGAGTGTCGAGAGACTACATGACTAGCAGTATCCTTTTACACAAATGTAGACCCTTCTCACCACCACAAAGGTCATATATTTTCATATGGCATCAACCACGCGATTTGGCTTCCGAGAGGAAATGGGATTGCTCCATGAGGTACAAGTCAGGTATTATGGTAAGTGTCATTTCAATATTTGAGGCATTGAAGTATGTCGTGTCTTTAGATTTTGTGACATATGCTTGGAAATTATGCATTTTTCCATGTTTCACCTTGGTGGTTGAAATTATGCCCTAGTAAGTGGTCTTCCTTGGGAATGGGTTTGCTACTAGGAACTCCCTTGAAGATCCGTCATACCATTCCCGGCCATATTTACCTCTTTTCATCACTTAAACCCCCCATTTTCTTATCTCTTGGGATTTTAGGGTGTATTGACCCAAGAAGGGGTTGTCCCTCATTCTATGGGAAGAAGGGGATGAAAGGCCCAGAGGGATTTTTTTTGGGTAAAAGATAAAATACTATGTATAAACCTTTCATATGCTTCACGTAGGGATCCCTCAAGAAAGAAATGAAACACTTATCTCTAAGAAAAGGGGGACCCACAATAATAATGATTAAGAATGCTTAGAGGGTTAGTTGGAAGATAGGAGGTCTAATCACGAGCCGACCTATCATGATCATGGATATTTAGTGGTATGAAATTACCATCATATGGTCACCAAGACAAGGTAATGGCTCTCAATTGCATGGCTGAGAGAAAGGGAGTCTCATCACGAGTCAACCTTCTCATTTCCTCTAGGTGTTTGTGAGTGAAATTGTCATTAACTGGACACCACACCAAGATAGTGGCCTTCAACTTGTCCCTAAATTTTGAAAGAAACACAGAATGGAAAAACGTTGGGCTTGCAAAAATTGCATTGCAAACGAAGTTTCCACACACCCTCTACAAAGGCACCCGTGAATGAGACACTACAACCCCTTGTATGTCATGAACCCCATGCCCATTGAGTCTTGACCCTTAACCTCTTCATCCACTTTATATGGCTTAGAGAGGGATATCTTGGTAACAGTCCTTGACCTAGGGAAATATCTACCCAATAGGACACCTCGCCAACCCTCCCATATCCAAGCTTGGCAAGTCACATAATGTATTTGAGTACTTAATTGTTTAACATATTAATGATTGATGTGCATGCTTAGGTGGCTCATTTATTGAATTGATTTACTCATCATGATATTTTGACTTGAGATCCTTGGAGGGCGTGCTTATTTGTCTTCGCAGGACCTAGTTGGTGGACAGTTTTGGAGGAATATGCCTAGCTTGGGCATCTATGGGGCTTGAATCCCATAGGTGGATTCCAAGGGCCCGCATACTAGATGAGAGATACACACCTTCGGAGGCCTAGAATAAATTGTGTACAATAAAACCTATCCCTCACATGCCAAACATTTTTCCTAGGAGAGGAAAAACGTCATCTTTAGAGGCATGATGTCACCTAGGGGCTAGGGTTCAGTGGTGAGATTACTACTCATTGACACATGGAAATTTTGAGGAGGTGGAGGCTTTTACCATGAAGGAAGTGACTTTGATGCTTGACATGTGGCTTTGGGAAGCCTACCTACACTCCTCCAACACCAACGACTTGATCCTAGTGTCAAAACATCCCCTAAAGGGGTGACATCACTTTGAATTAGGGTTTCTTTTTGTGTAAAAGTAAAATTTAAGTGAATTTTTTAATATTATTTTGTAAAAGGGGAAATATTAGGGTTTTTGACCCCTAGTCGTTTGGTTTATCCTAATATTATGTGGAAAAAATATTTTGGAGACATTTTGTATAAATATAGATCATAAGATCTCATTTCATATCATAACTCTCCCATCTTGGAGAGGTACTTGGACTGAAATTTTTGCTATCTTTAGCTATTTCTCTCTTTTTCTCTTGTGTATGGATAATTTCTTGGTTATTTGATTGATGGAAGTGATGTGATAGCCTTGGAAGGCTCTTCTTTTCTATTGTGGTGGTTTGTCTTAGCATTTTCCCTGAATTGGTAAGGGTTTTTTGCATTGTATTATCATTTTGTTTCAAGACAAGGTTATTTTTCTAGAGCTAGGTGGGAAGTATAAGGGAATACACCCCCACCTTAGCCTCCATCATTTTATGCTTAGGTATCGTTGATTTAATAAGGGTTTACTAAGAGAAATATAAGTGCATACACCCTCTTAGTCTTAACCCTAGCTAGAGATACTTGCCTTGGGGGGTAAGAGGATTTACAACCCCAAGGAGGTAGTACCTTTAGCTCTTTATTTTCTTGACTCAATTAACCCAATCATTAAAGGAACTAGTCATCACTTGTTGCATTGGAGATATAAAATTGTTTCTTTGGGAAACGTGAAACTTCGTGATTTTGAAGTTGTTCCTAGTGGAATCAAATCTATGCTATAAATGCTTGCTTGATCCACTAGGGAGTTTCATTTCTTCATTTATTTATGGATGTTGTTACAAATTTAACCTACAAAAATTAGGGTTGCATAAAACCCTAACCAAACTCTTCAATAACTCCTAATTTAACCATTGAAAATTGCCTAAAATCTGCCCACATAATCTACTAAGTACAACACATCTTTTGGAAAGTTTTGAGCAAGTTTGAGTGGTTAAATATCTTGTTGTAATAAAAATTTTGTTACATCCATAAGGATGATAAATATCACTACAGTTATATTTTTATGACAACCTTGTTTTTTGTGCTAAAGTCTTGTTCTATCATTGTTGAGCTAAACTAGTTTTTACTAGCCTGACTCGTGCTTCTTCAATTGAACTTTAAGTACTTATATTGCAGCCCTTAATCTTTTTTATTTGCTGATATATATCATTGATTATTTCTGCAATCAGGGACAACAAGATTAACTTGCATGTATACGTAACATTACTATATGCAAGTGTGGCTTTTCTTGTGTCTCGAGCAGGTACAAACACCCTTTGCATGCATGCAAAGACTTGGCAAACTTAAACTACCCAGAGATGAGTCATCAAATCCATATTTCCTCTTCCATCACTGACCTTTAGGGGGATACTTCTATTATTTCTCTTCCATCCATCTCAATCCCCACAGGGTCATCGAGATTTCCTCCCTAGAGTGACCTAGTCACCCTCGAAGTGTGGGACTTATATTGAGGTGACATTCGGTATAGTGTCCCTTAGTTGTTTCCATTTTGGTGGTTGGGTCAGGATTTTCCCAACCTAAAACTTGTGCGATAACATACATTAAGTTGAACATGGATTTGGACAATCCATACAAGAGTCATACATTTGTACAATAGTTTGTTGTTGTTTTCTATTTTTTCTAGCATGTCGTACTCTCTCAGGAAGACGATACACCTTGTTCAAGGTGATTTTCATAACTTTGCAGTTGTTGTTTTTTAGCAAACTATGGAGGTTATATTGCAAGCTTTGATAAAAGGAATGAAAAGATTATTTGAAGGATAAATCCATGTGTATGTGTTTTGTTTCTTTCTTTGTTCATTTTTTCCATTAGTTGTGTGATTGATGCAATGTTCTGAAAATCAATTTTCTGATTTTAAATAAATACAGTTTGAGTTATTTAATAAGAGAACATTGGGACAACAGACAACTAGGTTGGAAAATTTACAAAAGGTAGAAGCTAGAATAAGATTCATATCCAATAAATGAAGAAAAATAACCCAAATTTGAATTGCAGAAACTTTAAGAGCACCCAAAGATAGTAATATACACTAAGATGAGGAGCATATAAGTTTTTATGGAACATAGTAGTAACAAAAATGCACCAAATGTCAAACAATCCATCAAATATACCAAATGATAATATCACTCTAACTGTGTCTAACACACATAAAATAATATGGGATCAAAGATCCAAGATCTTCAAAACATGTGAATATTCCTTTAATTTGGTTCAATAAATCAGAGGTTCATATGGGTTTTTTGGTTGTCTGGTCTAGTCGTTGAGACAAGTGTTGCAATCAAAATGACTAATGTTCAATCCTTGGTGAGGATAGAGCTCGGATAATGTGTACGAGTTGGGCAAGTTTGATGCCCCCAATGTTAAAGTGGGATTTATGACAATAATGTGGAGTTGGAGTTCATGGCTCCAAACAGTGTGTGGAATTGTGGTTCATAGATCCTCACAAAGCTAAAAAAAAGTTTCAAATGGGTGCTTAAAAGACTAAAAATTAAAGAAAAATATGAGTTTCAAAAATAAGAAACAGAAGTCAAGGTAAGAAACATACACCAAGGTACTCCCAAAGAGCCAAATTTTGAGGAAGCTTCACTATCTAAGAAAAAAATTGATGAAGATTCATTCCCTTTGAGTACTACCTCTTGAATGTCGTCATTTTTGGGAGACTTGTAGGAAATTTGTGTCCCTTGTATGAGAAAAACTCTAAGAATCAAAGACAAAGAGAAAAAAATGGTTATAACACTCAACCTTCTTGTTTGTCCGCCTCTAGTTATCCCTTCGTCATTCTTTTGAATTCCTAGGAAACCCATTTTCATTGCAACTATAATATTCTCTAAAGGTTATATGAAACCCACCGAAAGAGTTTCTAAACACATATTTGGATGTTGGCTTGTTCTATGGCATCACAAAACACTTTGAGGCATACTCAAGTTGATCACCCCCCTACTTCAGCTATAAATATATAACCACCAAAATTAGATTTTGATGACTATCATGAAATGATAATCTCCATGATTGACGATATTCAAGGCCTTATGAATAAGCATACCAAATTTTAATCTCTACTTGATCCATAAATGAGGGTCTTATATCCCACTTTCTTCTCCAACATGGATACTTTGTGGAATTAACTTATGATATTTGTTTCTTTGTCTTGTACAAAGATCTTTGTTTTGTATTCTTGATTTAGTTTGCAAGGGCTCTTCATGAGTCTTTAGAGTTACAATGTTGTGAATATAATAGGTTTTACATGTGTACAAACAACCGATTGACAATGCCAATAACAACCAACACTTTGCAATTAATTTGTCATTGAGAAGTCTATCTTAGTGCAACTCCTTTGCACATGAACATCCAACTCAACGAAATTTATCAAGGTCATCAAGGCCGAGACACTGCTATGGTTCTATGTGTGTATTTAAATATTATTGTAGTGGCTAGTTGGATGATGTGAAGACTCTCCGAAAATTCCAATGCTTTGGGCTCAATACTTGGATACTTGATTGGCTTATCTACTTGTCCTCTTCTATGTATTTGGTGTCTCCATGCATGTTTTTTCCTCCAATGGAACTAAGGGATAACCATGTCCTTAGGCTTCAACTCATCAGTTCACTACTATAGAAATCTAATACCAATGCACATCAACACTCTTAAATGAATTGAAAATCGAATGGACTGCACTCTATCTTATGTTCGCTTGTACCCAATAGTCATATTCTCAAATGGTCTAGGAAGGATAAATTATGCACATTGTTCAAGTAGACAACAAGAATACATTGTGCACTCTCATTGAAAACACTGCTTATCTTAATGGTTTATTAATTGAAGACAAACAATGGGAATATAAATATACATTTTCTTATGAATTATCAGTAGCAAATTTGGGTCATTTTGCGACGGTCATTTCGACGCTCTTGTGATGTTATGTCGTGGATATTGCAATGAATTTTGAATATCTCAAATGTCGTTTCATGTGACGTGGAAGTTTCGATGAACTTGAATTAACGTCGCAAGAGCGACGACCGTAGGCAACTTCTCACAATTGCGACAAAAAAAGAAATATCGTCGCCAATACGACAATATAGGCAAACTAAGTGAAACCAAATGTTCGTCGCTATTGCGACAAAAACATGGTATATAGTGATGATTTCGATATACAAATTTCATGGTTTATATAACAAATTCATCACAGAATTTCTATTGTGCATCGCAATTGCGACGACAATTTTCGTGGTCTATATAGCAAATTCGTCGCATGATTTTTATTGTCGTCAAAATTGAGACGACAACTTTTCTTGGTTTATATAGCAAATTTGTTGCAGGATTTTTTATTGTCGTCGAAATTGCGACGACAACTTTTCTTGGTTTATATAGCAAATTTGTTGCAGGATTTTTTATTGTCGTCGAAATTGCGACAACAACTTTTCTTGGTTTATATAGAAAATTTGTCGCAGGATTTTTATTGTCGTC
>ML823770.1:20384-31205 GCA_009831015.1 Picea engelmannii
TAGCTCAAAGACATTACAAAGACCTACAATACAGAGCCGAAGAAAAAGACAAAATACCCTATTGGGCTAGTATCCATAAGGAAAGGAAAGTCTCCAAGGGGTATCATCCAAGCCATGTAAAACGAGGTGATGTGGTCAAGGGACGTCCAGACATACGGGTAGAGTGAAAGACAGGGATGCATGATATTACCTGTGGGTGCCTTTGTAGAAGGTGAGTTGTACCCGTCATGGATGCAATTCTTTCCAAGCCCTTTATTGCCTTCTTTCTTTTCGTTATTGCTTTTTCTTTTTTTATTTCAAGGTCTAACTAGAGGACACTGCCTTGGCGTGGTGACCAGAGCTGACAATGTTACCCACGAGCACTTTCACAGAGATGATAAGGCTGGCTCGTGATGAGACCCCGTTTCCCTTGGCCATGCAACCAAAGGTCACTGCCCTGGCGTGGTAACCAGATAATGGCAATGTCATACTACTAGGTACCCATGAACATAATAGGTTGGCTCGTGATGAGACCCCCTATCCTCTTGGCTAGGTCTTGTTTTGTTATTTTTCTTTGGGTCCCTCTTATTTCTTGATGAGAGGCTTTTTATTGCCTTCTCGGGGATCCCTGGGCGAGGCACCTCTAAGTTTCATTTTTTATGGCTTTTATCTTTTACCAGCTGCTTTTACCTTCTAGGCCTTTAGCCCCTTCTTCCCACGAGATGAGGTGCAACCCTACAAACAGATCATCCTAATGCCCGGACTAGGGGAATGGGGCAGATGAGCGGGAGATAAGATGAAAAAGTGATAATATGATGGGAGCGGACAATAGCTCTTCAGAAATCCCCTTGGTGGCAAACCAAAACCTATGGGTACAAGCTTGCTAGGACATCCGGTCAATCCCCCCAACCATGGTCAAGTGGGTTAATGTAAGATCCAAGCAGTTGTCAAAAATAAAAGGATTAAGATGCATATATCTAAAGGTTATAATGATCAAAAGTGACACATACCATGATACTTAGACCAATTACCTCATGGAGCAAGAGTCTTCTCCAATACAAGTCCAAGCCGAAGGTGATGGATGTTGTTGCTGCTGACAAGACGAGTCTGATGAAAGAGAAGAAGTATGGGCCCTCCAGGGCCATGCTCAGGTCAATCCTGCTCTCGGTACTCCATGTCTAGAACCTGTGGGCCTCGAGACATGATCTCCTAGTTATCCCTAGAAATCGAGGATAACAATGACTGCTCGGATCGAGGAATACCTAGCCACCAGGGCGAAAGTCTCCTCATAGTCAACTCCCTCTCGTTGTGAAAACCCCTTGGCCACAAAGCGGGCTTTGTACTTGTCCACGCTTCCATCTGCTGCATGCTTGACCTTGTAGATCCACTTGGATCCAACCACCTTCTTGCCTTCTGGCTTGGGCACCACCTCCCATACATCATTCTTCATGGCATATTCCTCCATCATGGCCTCCTGCCACACTCCATGTTGTGCAGCCTGCTCATAAGTGGAAGGCTCTGCATCAATGAGTTGTGTCATTAACGCCATGTATCCAAGTCCCTCTGGTGGTTTACTTCGTCTGAAATCTCTCTCTGAAAGTCCTGCCAACCTGGAATCACTGACTGTGGACTTATACCACTTAGGTCGTGGCCTAGTATTCTACTCCTGTGGAACTGCATCACGTTGCTCCTCCTCCTCATTATCTCGCTCCTGATGATCTTGTCCAACTGTCTCCCTCTCAACGCTTGTACCTGTACCTGTACCAGTACCTTGTGTCTGACTCTGTGATCCAGTGCTCTGACTCTGTGCCTCCTCAGGCTTGACTCCCGAATCCTATCCATGTTGGTCCTGTGTCTGCAAGTCTTTAGACCTCCTCAATGCACACTCCTCCTCAAACTTTACATCCCTACACACTATGATCTTCATGCATGCTAGCACAAAGATCTTGTATGCTTTGGAAGCCTCGCTATATCCAACAAGCAACCTCTTATTTGTTGTGGGTTCCAACTTTGTCTTCTTCTCCGAAGGGACATGACAATAACATACGCTCCCCCAGATGCGAAGATGACTCACATCTGGTTTGGTACCTGTAAATACCTCCTCAGGTGTCAATTTCCCCAAAATTGTGTGGGGACTCCTGTTCTGAATATAAACAGCCGTGTGACTAGCCTCTGCCCATAAAAACAATGGCAAACCCTGATCATGTATCATCGCCCATGTTGCTCTGACTATGGTCCTGTTCTTTCTCTCGGCCACTCCATTCTATTGAGGATTGTAAGGAACGGTGAGTTCCTTCTTGATCCCCGCTACTGCGCAATAATCCAGAAACTCCTTGGAGGTGTACTCACCCCTATTGTCGGATCTCAACACCCGAATCTTCCTGCCAGTCTGGTTCTCAACCAAAGCTCTGAACTCTTGAAATTTGTCGAAGACTTCATCCTTAGCCTTCAGGAAGTATATCCATGTTTTCCTGGAGTAGCCATCAATGACAAGAAAAAAGTATTTGAAGCCACTCACTAACTCCACGCTCTTCGGACCACATACGTCAGAATGTATCAAGTCCAATACTCCCTTGGACCTGTGCTCACTCGGTGGAAATGGTCTCCAGACATACTTGCCCATCGCACAACCCTTGCAAGGGTTATGCCTCTCTGTTATGAACTTAGACAACCCTTTGAATTCCTATCTTAAGTGCCACAACGCACCAAAGTGTATGTGCGCCATCCTCCTATGTCACAACTCTCCCATGTTTGTGGTAGTACTAACTAATGCTCTCCCTGGCTGAGATTGAAGCTTGTACACCTTCTCTTCTCGAACCTCAATCATCATGTCCATCTTCTCACTTGACCCTGTTGCCCTGACGAACACCCCTCCCTTACGAAAGCTGACCTCGTACCCTTTATCCTCAAGAGTAGAGACCGAGATGAGGTTATTTTCAACCCCGGAACATATAGTACGTCAGCAAACCGAAGTGGTTTACCCGACTCCCTCTGAAATGAAACTATACCAACCCCTTGCGCTTTGTAGCGCCTGTCATCTCCGAGCTCTATAACCAGATTCACGCCTCCCTCTTGTAGCCTAGTGAAAAACTCCTTGCGCCTTGTCATATGACAAGATGCTCCAATGTCCACAAACCACATGTCTGAGACTGTTGCGCTAAACATACAAGCTATGACGCAGAAATCCTCCTCAAAGCTTTTGGCAAACTCATCCACTATTGCTGAAGCTGGCATTTGCGATTGGTTCTTCTTCTTCTTCTCTGGACACTATGAGGCAAAGTGTCCCATCTTGTGACACTGGAAACATTTTACTTTTGAAAATTCAATGTTCTTCTTTACACCCTTCTTTTTCTTTTGCTTTCCCTTTCCTTTGTTCACAAGAGCCAAGCCTTCTTCATCCACAATCTGTGGTGAAGATGAAGATCCGCTAGACTGACCAAGTCTGATCTCCTCCTGCACAAAATCATCCCATTATCGTTGCCAATCAAGGAATTTCTCTCGAGCTACAACTCCACGCACAAACACATCCCATGACTTCGAAAATCCATTCAGTGCCACACCTACCAACTCAGACTCTTCAGTTTTCTCACCTACTGCGCCTAGCTCATCCCTGATCTGTGTAAATCGAGTAAAGTAGTGAACCACACCTTCCCCTTTAGCCATCTTGGTACTTCTCAGTCTTTCCCTAAGCACCATCACCCTGTTTTCATTTTTACTCTCGTCAAGGTCATTCAAGGCAGCCCACATCTCCTTAGCGGACTTTTTCCCTGTGAGGTGAGGAATTATGTGATCCTTTACCCCATCAAGGAGTATTCTCTTGGATTTAGCCTCACCCTTCTTCCAGGTCACCAATGCAGCTGCATCTATGGGAGCTGCAGCCTTATCATCATCGTGGTCAAGGGCATCATTGACATCCAAAACCATAGTGACCCTTTCCTTCCAGGTGACAAAGTTTTGAGCACCCTAAAGCCTATCCTCCATTCTCAAGGTCATGGCCATTTCTGAAAATGATTTTGTCCTGCAATATACCCTTTTGTTTTACAGATCTGAACTCCACTAATGCAAATCTATGTTTTCCTTTGCAGATCTACACTTCTATGTTGCAGGTCTGAATTTTTTTGTGTTGCAGATCTGAACTTATCTATTGTAGATCTAAACTTTTGTGTTGTAAATCTGAACTTTTGTGTTGTCGATCTGAATGTAATGTTGTTTCTTCAACAATCCTGCTCTGATACCATGTGAATTTTCTTCAAACCCAATTCACAAAATCAATTAATTTTTTCTGTCAACTGATTCTGCCAGGTTTTCTTCACAAATAGATAATACACAGCAGAAAATAATAACCAGGAACTTAACAGTAAAAGATAACAGCAATCACATCACATGTACACAAGTAATTTTTGGACAATTCGTCCCTGGAAAAACCCCGGAGGAAAATCAGTGCAGCAGATTTGGATTTTATTATTATTGAACAGGAAAATATAGAGATCTCTTACATGAAATCAGCCCAGCCAAATACAAAACCTCCTCAACAAATGTATGGCCCCCTTCTGCAAATCCTCCTGATCAGATCTGTAGGAAAAGACCTTTGCAATGTTGAAGATGTGTGCCAATCTCAGTGCAGAAGTCTTCTCTGTCTCCCTGCAAACTCTCTCTCCAAACCCTCAAGCAATTCTCCTCTTTCTCTCTTCAGAAAATTGTCTCTCTTGTGCATAATGTACCCCTCTCCAAATTGATCTCATTTTTATTCAATGAGCAAATGAGAAACCCTATCTCCAAAAGCATGGAGGGCCAAGATTGATCCCCATACATCTTATGAGATCAATGGTCGAGATTAAAAGACCACAACTTAAATTATTTCTCACTTTAACTTTATAAAAAGTGCTCATTAAGTCAACATTAAAATATAACCCATTTAGTGTACTTTTTCCTAAGTACAATTTTAAGAAAAAGATTAACCCATCAACTTGGATAAGTTTCATTGTCCTCCTCCATGCTAGGATGCCATGCATGGTGAAGACCTTCCTTGCTATCCAATCTCAACAATTCATACACAGTTAAGACTCCAAACCTGGCGCTCATATCCATGCAGGAGGGTGCACTAAGTGATCAGATTAGGGATAGGGTTTGACACAATCAGACCGAGTGATTCTTGCATGTATCAAGATACATTGTACGTTCCGTCTTCCTATTATGTAAAGGAGATGCAAGGCACACCACTATGGTGGTTGGTGAGTTTTAGTTTTTGAGCTACTGCAATGTATTTCTTCTTCAGTTTTCAATAGAAGATAGATGTGATTGAGAGTTCAAATTTGTGTAGTTGCAATTAGTATTTCCAGCAGTATGTGTATGTAGACTAAAATATTCTGAAGTTGTTCTTTTGATTGGAATTTTTGAGTTTTCTAGCTACTGCAGAATCTGCTTACCGTGGTCTGAAAATTAACATGAGTGATATGTGTAATTAGGGTGGCCCACCTCAGAATCCATTCATGCACTCACTGTAG
The DNA here is from genome assembly GCA_009831015.1 of Picea engelmannii. Taxonomy (NCBI): domain Eukaryota; kingdom Viridiplantae; phylum Streptophyta; class Pinopsida; order Pinales; family Pinaceae; genus Picea; species Picea engelmannii. The sequence goes on from ML823770.1 coordinate 25,868, forward strand.
CACATCATTTATTATTCTCGCACCATTGGCATTTGTTAGTCTCTCCACATACTGTGTGTAATTATAATGCACCCTAAATTCCGTACATTGTCTACTCCTTTATTTCCTCAACCTAGTCTTTAGACTGTTTTAGAGATGCTCTAGGGACTCCATACTGTTGTTGTCAAACATTGATCTTCCCAGTCCCATTGATCTATTTTGATCACTTGTGGACACTGATATAATTTATAATTTCTTTCTTTCTTTAATGCGACATTTCATATTTCATTAGAGTTAGAATTCATTTCTGAATCAAATCAACTTCAAAATAGATTTGTTGACCTTCACTAAGTTACCAGAGTGTCAATTTTGATTTCCACTATATTCTTGGTACACTATTTAGACTATAGAAATACATAGTACTTGGTTGTTTGGGACTAGACTTTTACAAAAGCATGCCTTGGAAGACTTCTTATGATGGTTGTTCTAGATTATTATATGAGCCTGATTTGAAAAAGGAGATGACGGGATCAAGAGATTAATTTCCCAGATTCATAGGTATTATCTTGATGGACAAAAATGAAACTAAGGAATTCAAGGAAGCTGCATATGCATCTTTAGCTGTCCATATTCTTACACTTGCAGTAGCATTGATTTTCTGTTTGATCTTCTGTATGTTGTCACGATGCCGTTGTATTAGTAAAGGATGGTAAAGTTTTCGCAGATGCAAAAGCCAATCCTCCCCATGGTCACCAGAAACATTTCCAGCTTTGTTATGCTGGTCTTCAGCATCAGACAGTTGAGAAGTAGAGAATCCATTGGCATCAGTAATAACTAAAATAGGTCGAGTGCCACCAAATGCCATGCTATATTTTGCACGGGACATGATCTGCAATTAAAAGTAATTATCAGTTTCAGTAATTTCAACCAGATTGAATGAGAAAATTATACAAAAGCAAATCCATTTGTACAAATGCATAGTTTTACTTCAGAAAGGCTGACATCATTGCTCCAGTATTCAATAAGTAATGCAGAAAACCATATGGTAAATGCTAGAATGTAGACACAGATGAAATAAACCATTGAAAATTTTACATAATATGTAATATCCCTAGGCTAGGATATTAGATCTGCTTGTCCAATTATGTTATCTTGGCATATACTTTCATCAAACAGATTGCATTATATGTGTATCTTTACTATAATCTGATTGACAACTTTCTTCAAACAGTTTGCATACATCTTGCTAATGGATTTTCGTCGAACATATTACATTCAACCTAAATACACAAGGAATAGAAGAAGCAATATGTGGTATTTTTATTATGAACGGAGATCTGAACACAATAATAGCAAGTCTCTACTGGCTGCTATGGCAGCTGCAATACATCAAAGAAACATTAGAAAACTCAAACCAAAACCTGGATGATACCACGGTCACCTCCAGAGATGATGTGTCCTCCTCTGAACTGTCTAATCCTTGCCAGTGCAGTATCAATCTGCTCCTCAAACCTCTACTGCAGCAATCCGGCCACCCATACCTAAGTAGCTCTGCAGCTTCAGATTGCAAAGGTACTCGCGGGACGAGGCTGGACAACAAACAGGACCTTGCAGGACCCCCTATACTCAACCCATGGGGACTCGCCTGTCACGATTTCCCCGAAACCCTCCTAGTAGCTGCAAAATCTAATCACAACCTCCTCCAAAAAGTTCCACAAATCTCCTGCACAAGCCGATATACCTCAAAAACTGAAAGAACCCAAAACTGAAGCTCCAATGAAGACCCCGTATGGATCCTCCTCCTTGTCTAGCTAGGGTGGATATTGTACCACCAAAACCAAACCAAAAGTGGAAGGGTTTTGCCAAAACCCTAACGAAAACCATGGCTCACAAGAGCAGTCCAAAGAGAGTAATCCAAATACATGATGCAAAGTGAAGTGCCACCCCTCCTTTTATCCTTCTTCCCTGTCTTCTAGAACTTTTCCCTTTTTGACTAAATCAAATATGACTTCTAGAACTTCCCCTCTTTTGACTAAATCAAATATGACCCTTATCCCCCTTTTTCTTTCACTTTAAGATTAAAAGTCACTTTTAATAATGGTTAAGTAACTCATTAATCTAAAGTTACTTTATTTCCTTAATGTCACTTTAAATACATAACATCTCCTAACTAAGTGACATTAAATAACCCTTTTTGACTCCCTTTTTCTTCAACAATGAGCCACAGAATTCATTTCCACTGCCGAACAGGGAATCCAAAAATGGTGACATGACAAATCCTCCCTTCCCAAAGATTGTTTGTCCTCAACCAATGCCAACACACTCATAGGAACAACAAGTTGAACCCAATTAAAACTAATGATGATCCCCAGTTCCCTAACCATTCTGAAAGATGCAAAGCACCTACCGCCCACAATACTATCCTACAATGTGCTAACACCAGGGGGCCCCAGAAGGCCACCAATCAGTAGAGCAACCAGATATTTTGAAGACTCGGTATACTCTTCATAGAATGTCCCACCTAGTAAACCGATCCACTTCGCCATATGGATAGACTCCTGAGAGTAACAGCTCGCTCTCCCATCTGTACTAGCTGCCAAACTGTCAACCCATAAAATCCCAAGGTCCCATGATATCACCACTTTGATCATAGATATTTGATCCTCCTACCTAGACTGCATCCTCCATTCCTGCAACCCCAAGCTGTAATGCTTCAAAGAATCGTCCCCCTTATCAAGGATTATATCCTGCCAATGGATCTCAATGGAGTCACCCAAACCAACTCTAAAATCAAACATCCAAGAGTAGTCTATGTGGCCACAAACTAATAGGGCATCCATGACACCTAGTCTCCAAGTATCAAATGAAAAAGCCCTAATACTCAAGCACCCCCAGCCTATTACAATCATCCAAGCATCGTCCGGACAATCTCCTAACACATTGTCTGGAAAGTCTCTCCATGCGAACACAAGAATCTCATAGGTGGTAAAGTCACCAGGATCCCAAACTAGCATGAATGATGTGAAGCACCCTCTACTCATAGCACTGGTCTATAAGGTGTGTTATCGCACAATTTGTACTTGCCCAAAGCCCAATGCAAGTAGATACAAAACTAGCATAACTGGGAGTGACCTATCACTGTCACCTTAATAGGAAATTGTTAGAATTAGGGAAAATTGAAAAACAAAATGCTTTAAATTTTTCTGTTCACTAGATCAACATGAAGTAGAAGACATACAAACAGATCTGAAGCAAATAAAATTTCTGAGTATAAAAAATTAACTTTTAGCTTACCTCATGAATCAATGATAGATGTACCTATCACATGTGTGGATGTATGCCTCTATAAGTATGCTCAGACTTAGTTTAGGTTCATGGATCAAACCTCTAGGGTTTGATCTTTGTCAAAGAGAACTGTGGGACAGTTTTACCAAGGAAGAAAACCCCAAAGACACAGCAAGAATACCACAGTCTTAACAGCAAATAATCACAGCAGAAAAACCTTCCAATAAACAGTGATTAGGTACAGGAATGAGATCTGGACACGTAGGCAAACTCTCCACCAGCAAACAGCAAACACCCTTACTCAGAAAAAGTGGACAGCAAACTGAGAAACCCCCACAGGGATCTCAGTACTCCACGCGACAGCTGAAGGGAAGCCCACACAGCAAAGGAGATAGCCCAGAAAGGGGCCCGCGGCACTCACACACAGAGTTGTGGCCCTAAAGGGGGAACAACACCCACTGAAACAGGTTCGGCTATAGGAGGACAGGTCCGGCAGCAAGAGAGGAAGATCCGGCAGCAAGAGAGACAGATATGGAAGCAAGAGAGACACCTCCCAGCAGTCACATATCAGCAGACCCTTAAAGGGGAACTTCTAGCCAACACAGAAACTCAAAAACTCAAACTGATAAACAAAAGGAGGCCGCACCAAAAGAGGGAGAAGTGTCACTGAGGTAGCCGCAGCAAGAGGGAGAAGAGAGAGTGAGTGTGAGTGTAAAATGCAATAAGGTAGGATCTAATTTATAGTTAGGGAGAGGGGTTAGGATAATTAGGATTATATTTAATTATTGACATTTAATTAATATGTCAATTAATATTTAATTAAAACCCTAAGTACATAAAACCCCAATCGCATAAAATAAACCCCAGTCACATAAAATAAAAACCCAATCACATAAACCAAGAAGGAAAGAAAAACAACAAGGGGGTACCTATTAAGATAAAGTCAAGGGGGGTTCCATAATGGCAAAATATATCCACATGAGTCTCATAGTGACCTATAAGCTTTATCATCACTGCATAAGGGGGTACATCAACAATGTGGTCATGTCCATCTTCATAGACACTCCTAGGTCTCATGGACCATCCCGGGAGAGGGGAAAAGGATCACACATCAACACATCTTGGTATTACACCAAGATGTGTAAAACCCATATCTCAGAATTTTGTTTGATGGAATATTGAGGGAGATAAGTCTTCCCAAAGGAAAATCACCCCACTTCTACGAAATTGTGGGGCACATTCTACAAGGTCAAATGGTCATTGTTATCCACCAGTTTAGGGATAACTAAGGAGATTATGTCTCAAGGCCCACAGGTCCTAGACATGGAGTACTGAGAGCCAGATCGACTTGAGCATGGCCCTGGAGGACCCATCTTTTCTTTTCTTCAGCGCCTCCACCTTGTCAGCAGCAGGAGCATCCATCACCTCGGCCTGGTCCTGTAGCAGAAGTGGATCTTGCTCCATGAGGTAATGAGTCCGAGTATCATGGTATGTGTCACTTTGATCCTCAAAACCTTTGAATATGTGCAATCAATTCTTTTTGTTTCTAACGGGTGCTTGGATCTTATACCTATCCACTTGACCATATCTAGGGGGAATGACAGGATGCCCTAGTAAGCTTGTGCCCATAGGTTTTGAGTTGCCATTGGGGGGATTCATGAAAAGCCATCGTCCGCTCCCACCATACTTACCACTTTCCATCTTCCTCTCGCTCGTCCATCCCATTACACTGGTCCGGGCATTGGGTTGGCCAAATACTTAATGGTTGCACCTTACCTTGTGGGAAGAAGGGGCTAAAGGCCCAGAGGGTAAAAGCAGTTGGCAAAAGATAAAAGCCTAAAAGTAAAACCTCGAGATGCTTCGCCCAGCGATCCCTGAGAAAGCAGTAAAAGGCTTCTCAGCAAGAAACAGAGGGACCCATAAAAAATAATAAAACAAGACCTAGTCAGAGGATAGGAGGTCTCATCACGAGCCAGCCTATTAGGTCCATGGGAATCTAGCGGTATGACACTACTAGCAGCTAGTTACCACGCCAGGGTAGTGGCTCTTGGTAGCATAGCCAAGAAAAAGGGGG
>ML823770.1:119279-150308 GCA_009831015.1 Picea engelmannii
TGAGAAGAAGAAAGACAAGCCCTCCAGGGCCATGCTCAAGTCACTCCTGCTCTCGGTACTTCATGTCTAGGACCATGTGGGCCTCGAGACATGATCTCCTAGTTATCCCTAGATATCGGGGATAACATGGCCCATTCAACTCAATTGTTGCACTTAATTAAGCTAGCCATGGTTAAAGTGAATCATTGAGCATAAAACATGTCGTGGGGATTAAGTGATGGACAAATTAAATAAATTGATGCCAAATAAAGTGAACCGGCCCCTACTTCAAGCAAGTCGTACCTCATTTTTCTATCCGTGAGCATTCAAAGCTGGTCGTTGGGGTCAAATGTATGAGATGTTGGAGACCAAGCACGCCTTTGGAGTTTATGAAGTTAGTGTTGATGTTTATAGCATCGGACAGGTACTTTCGCACATGTCTAAGTGTTTGGACGTGTGGAAGTCGTCCAAAGCCTTCAACCTCAGTAATTTACTTTAATTAAAGGAATTATTAAAGTAAAGTGCTTTTTATAATTAAAGTGAGTTTAATTTAATGAAATGCAAAGGTTATTTGCATTAGTGAATTAAATGAATCCTAGATATTGATCTCAAGCGAGGTGAAATCTAATCTCAACCACAGATCACTTTGGAGATTAGGGTTATGTAACATGTTGGATTCGGCCAAAATTCAAGATTATAAAAGCAATGCTAGGTGAAAGGGAAAGACATGCAAGGAAAACTCAGTGAGAGTGTTGAATCACAAAAATCTGTCATTCAAGGAGATCTCAGCAAAGGTGAAGGACTTTCATCTAGAGATCAAGTCCAAAGGAGGAAAGTGGACGTAGTGCAGCAAGGAGAAGAAAACCAGCAACCAGAAATTTAAGGACAGATTTATGGGGAGCAACCGTATAGTGGCAGAGTTTGTTTTGCAGGTGGGTCAAGTCATACACGTCATATAGTCCAACTGGGCGCAAGTGTATGCACCAGATAGACAGCACAACCGTGTGTGTACGCAGTTAACAGAGGACACAACCGCGTGTGTAGTATGTACGTGTCGAATAGAAGGCACAGATGTGTGTGTACGCGGCAGACAGACTACACAGGCGCGGATGTATGCGTCGCATAGGCCGTACAGGGCGTGTACAAATCGTACAAGGCCATACAGGGGCAAATTCAGCAGAAGGGTTTCTTCAATGCAAATTTGCCAAGTTTGCTGTAATTTGTATTTTTCCTCAATGGGCCATTTTCCCAATAAGGGAGCCCTTGTAAGCTTTGATATTATTTTAATGAGAAGTTGATTTGAAAGGCAGAATTTATGTGTGCATGTGTAAAGTTTGGTTTCCAGTTGCTTTCGCTATTTTATTTATTTCCAACTAGTATATTTTATTCTGTGTGTTTTAATTTAATTATTAGTAAGGAAAAACACAAGGTAATAATTTATCTAGGTGTTGGAGATTGAGATTTTTCAACATGATATCAGAGCTTGCACTCTGAGAGGGAGACCAATTTCAGATACACAACAATTTGTGCAGCAGATCTGTTAGATTTGCAAGGAGATCTCTGCAGATTTATAAACAAGCAGTGAAATTCTTGTGGGTGCTTGAAGGAATAAGCACACATCAGTGTTTTTTGTTTAGATCTAGAAATGGCAACAACCAGTCTCAGGTTTGAAGACAGGTTGGATGGAGCTTCTAACTTCTTGTCCTGGAAGGCGAGAGAAACCTTGCTCTAGAAGGAACATAACCTTCGGGAGATTGTAGAAAATGTTGTTCTTGTACCAACGAATGCAACTCTAAAGGTGGCCCATGAGAAAAAGGACATCAAAGCCCAGAGAGTGATTATGGATGCTGTGAAGGATCATTTGATCCCTCACTTGACAGAGAAGCAATCGACCAGAGAGATGTTCGAGGCTCTAGTGGATTTGTTCTAGAGTGACAACATGAACAGAAAGATGATCTTGAGGAACAAGCTCAGATCCATCCAGATGTCAAGATCTGGCAATGTTACCAGTTATCTCATGAAGATCACGCAGACACGTGATCAGCTTGCATCTATTGGGGAGAAAGTGGATGACGTAGAACTTGTAAATGTGGCATTGAATGGTTTCACCAAGTCATAGGAACCATTTGTCAAAGGAGTCTGCGCTCGGGAGAAACTTCCCAATTGGGAAAGGCTTTGGGATGATTGCATCCAGGAAGAGACTCGGGAGGAGACTAGACTCTAAAGCCAACATGCAAGGAGATGGAGAGGAGAACATGGCCCTGATCAATCAGGCCAAGAAGGGCAAAGGAAAGGGTTCCAAGGGTAACAGTGAGGGGGAAACCTCACAGTCAAGGAAAAAGGACATGTGTAAGATCAAGTGTTTTGCGTGCACAAGAGTGGTTATTATGCATCTTAGTGTCCAGAGAAGAAGGGTAAGAGTAAATCACAGCAAGTAGCAGCATCAATGAAAACTCAGTTGGATGGGTTTGCTGCGAAGTTTGAGGACTTCTCACTAGTCTCTTACCTTTCTACCAGCACGGTCACCAGGAGTGTGTGGTACTTGGACAGTGGTGCATTGCGTCACATGACAGAAGCATGGGAGCTATTCAGTAGTCCGACGAAAGAATTAGGGATCCATGTGGAGCTTAGTGATGATGCCAAGTATGCAGTAAAGGGGGAGGGAACAATCGTGTTCCAGCTTGAGTCAGGTGGTTCGTTTGAGGCCCATGATGTGTTATATGTACCCGGAATGAAGAAGAAATTGCTCTCAGCCTCAGTTATGGAGGACAGGGGTTTTGCGGTCATGTTAAAGAAAGGGCAAGTACTCATACATCCAAAGAGAGTTAGCCCTGACACAGCGATGAGCATTGGGGTTAGAGAGGGCAATTTATACAGGTTGCAAGGCAAGCTTGTTCAAGTCTTCGTACATGACAATGACAACCTGGTGAGTTATGGCATAGGAGGATGGACCACCTGCACTACAGGACATTGCCAATTCTGAGGGAGATTGTCACCGGTCTCCCAAATTTCAGTGTTGAGCAGTAGGGCGTGTGCAAAGGGTGTGCACTTGGCAAGAATGTCAAGGTTATTTTTTCAAGCAGTGAGAGTAGGTCCAAGGGGATCTTGGAACTTATACATTCAGATGTGAGTGGACCGATGTCAGTAGCATCAGTGCAGGGAACACTATATTATGTGACGTTTGTCGTCGCCTTATACACACCTAGGAGACGTGGAAGAAATCTTCAATCCACTCGATGTATCCTTGGGGGCAAGTGAGAGTTAACATGTTGTCACCTAATCCTCAACTCCTCCGTCTAGGCCAACTCCTAGTGAAGCCAAGGGGGGTAGTCCACAATAAAATAATCTAAGGCTTAAACTGAAATCTAAGCAACTAGTATTCTAGGAGTTTATTGCATTAACCAATATAAAAGCAAATCTATTCTAAAGCATACACAGATCAATTAATCACCACAAGATACATAAAAATATACTTGCATAAAAGGATACTTGAGACAATGTTAGATGCAAGTAAATCAAAATTGCTTCAAAGCAAATGACTAAAAATAAAGTGTCTGAAGCAAATGGCTTTATAAATGTAGAATTGAGACCAATGCCTTAAAGGTATCATGGGCAATGTAGATCGTGTGTTTTATTAGGATTTATTGATAGTAGGTTAATGAGATAAATTTTATTGCATGAAAATAAAGTGTCTGACTAAACTAGATTTGGCCTCTCAAGAGGTTATCCCTTTAGCTCAAAGATTTGCTGAGAACTTGCCGAAACCCAATGGTTCCACCAACAAGCTCACTAGAGGTGTCGAATGTCCAACACTGAGGTGAACAAGCCCGAGGTATTTAGTGAAACTTCACACACTCCCACTAAGCGGTTCTTAAAGCCAAGCAATAATTCTCTTTTAAGATTTATCTATTAATCTATCACCACTGACCAGCCCAGCGTGTATGAAACTTACTCCCAGAAGATCGAGACAAGCTCGCAACTGGAAGGGTCAGGAACCGCACTGGGAGTTGAGGGGAGTTGTTTATTTTAAACATGAAAGCAAAGTACTGAAAGGGAAATGTTTTTCTATTACTAAGTCTTCACTGACCAATCTCTTGCGAGCTATGTCACATGGTTCGGGTTTGAGTTCGGGTTCGGCAAGGATTAGGTTCGATTCGGGTTCGAATTTTCAGATGAGGTTCGACTATATACATTTAAAAATATATATATATGTATATATAATAGCTATGTGTGCCATTAGTTGTAGCCCGTGGGATCCCGAAGAGATACCTTGACGTTCGACTGCACATTTGATGGCTGTATGTAGGTTCGAGAGCACATTTCATTGGATGTATCCAACAAAGAGAACTTGAATCGAACCTCATCCTAACCTAAACGTTGTTTTGAGGTTTGCCGAACTTCGAACCTCAAGGTTCAGGTTCGGCGAACCCTGTGACATAGCTTGCGAGGAGCTGAGGAGACGGTTTATTTCCAACTTTGAAATTGCATAAAAGGAAATCTAAACTAGCAATTAGTGTTCTACTTTTGAAAATTGAAATCTAATCTAGATTGTGATTTATTTTAACTTTAAAGTTGATGTGAGTTTGTTAGAGAACTTATATCAAAAAAAAGGAACACTTAAAGCAAGCTAAAGACACAAAATCTCAAAACACAACACACACCCCCGGGGGGAAAAGCAAAGTGAGGCCTCCTTTGGCTCACTGATTTTATTATATCGGTTACAAATGCTCTTGAAGAGACTTATGATATCTTTAAAAGAGAGATGTGGACCCTTATAAATGGATCGGAAAATAAAAATTACACTTTTACAACAATTTTCAAAGATATAGGGCCACTTCGGGGATCTTGGAAGCTTTAAATCTTCAACTTTTTGACAGTGTATCCTCTTTTTGTCGCACCAACCTGCACAAAACAGCAAGCAAACAAGATACAATATGCCCCAAAACACTTTACAGGTGTCTTGAGATGTTAGTAGTAAAAGCCCAAATTTCTCCTAAGTAAATTTATTGAAATTTTGCAAAAAAGAAACCAAAGAATCAAGCTAGAAAACTTGCTTCCTTGGGATCTTTTGCTGTTGTTTTAAGCTAGCAAACTATAAGCACTAAATTGCCCAATATTTAAATGAAGCACTTAAAAAAAGAAACTACTTTTATCCTTTTAAAATTTGGAAGCAAAACTTGATAAAACTAACCTTTTCTAGTCTAGATCTTATGCTTTTAAATGAAACTTTAGATGCAAAAGTAGATCTAGCTTTTCCTATATATGCAAAATTGAAATTAGATATATTTACTTTAAATCAGATTCAAATAACTCACATATATGATCAGAAGGTAACCAAAGAAATGATATTATATTGAGAAAGAGAAAGAGGAAGATCTTCAAAGCCTTGGAGCTTTGGGCAATGTGGGGTCTTCTTGATGAATCAAAGAGGGTCTCTTTGTCTTTCTTGAAAGCTTGAAGGAGAAGAGAGTGCAACAATGCCTATGCTCCTCTTCAAGTTATGAGATCCTGCACACTTCGTTATTTCTTGCCAAAGAACTATTAGTAGAATAGTGTTACTTGCATAAAAAATCTTAAGAAAGCATAAACATTAACCGAAATTAATATGCAACATAAAATATTGATATACAAGAAACAACAAGATTATAAAGCAACCTAGCTCTTCTAATCTTACCCTTCTTGGAGACAACTCCACTTGAAGGCTACAATCTAACAATTAAGCAAGAAAAGCAAAGCACATTACCTCACAAATTAGCACACCATTGACAAATGAGATCCACACAGGAAGCTTGATCACCAAAAATTAGCCTCCAAAGCCTTTTATTCCAAAAATATTGATAGTACAAATGATATTACAATACAATCCTTCCAATAACTCCAACTAATTTACAATGGGGAGAGAGCTCCAATTTATAGAGAAGAGGGAAAGAGGGAGGAGGGCACACCAAGTGGAGAGGGAGGGCGCACCAAGTGGATGGAAGGTGGAGCCAAGTGTGTGGGAGTAGACTGCCATCTCTCCCCACACTCTCACAATGTGCCATTTGGAAGATTTGATGAGGATAGGGGGTGCCACCTCTCAAGAGGTAGGCTGCCCCTCTTAAGAATGCGACACCTCTCAAGAGGTGCGCACCCTCTTCTTGAGCACATGCTTAAATCAACCCACTTGCCATCTCACTTAGTATATGACCAATGGGATGTCTCCTATGGTTGCCACCTTGCCTTTTGAGACTTTATTCACTCAAAACATGTCCCAACATGTTTCCGAGAAAATAGTCACTTGCTGATTTTTCTTGATTTTTTATGTCTTTTTTGGGGGTTTTAAGTAAATTTGACTTTCTAGAGATAAAAATCACTAATTTCATTGACCAAAGTGGGTACTAAGGTTATATGGATGCTCTAGGTCCAAAAATGAGCACCCCCAAGGCACGTGAAGTCCCCTAGTACCATTTTTTTATTACAACTTTATTTTTTAATTAAAAATTCTTGTTTTACAGAAAAATTTTAATTAACTGAAAAAATTAAAAAATCTTAAGGGGGGCTTAGCACATTTCCATAAAACTTTAGGAGAATGTTTAGCATGGTATTATACATTAGACACTAGGCTTAGATCCATGCTAAGGCCTAACCATGAGTATATACTCCAGCTTTGGAGAAATTGAGTGAAAAAACTCGAAAATTATAAATTGTCTTTAGACGGCAAGATATAATTAACAAGTAAAAAAAACACTCCAGAGTAACAACTCATGCCTAAGTTGAAGGTGGCTAAGACCTTTTACAAGTTCATCATGCAACATATCTTATTACAATTCCCCGGAGGGTATGGAAAATGTGAAAAAGGTTGGTCTTATTGACCGGCTGAACTTTTGAACTCTGAATTTTGAACATGGAAATGTTCAATCTTTGGCGGCTCGCTGGAAGTCCATCCTAGTGAAACTTTGATGGATAACAACATTCATTGATGATTTTTCCAAGAAAACCTAGATCTTCTTTATGAAGACCAAGGATGAGGCCTTCAATCGGTTTCGGGAGTTTAAGGCCCAAGTGGAAAACCAGACAGGGAAGAGGATCAAGGTCTTGAAGTCGAATAATGGGGGAGAGTACACCTCCAATGACTTCAAGGATTTCTACAAGGAGGCAAAGATCAAGAGGGAGCTGACAATCTCGTACAACCCTCGGCAGAATGGGGTTGTGGAGAGAAAGAACCGGTCCATCATTGGTTCTGCCAGGGCTATGATACATGACCAGGATCTGCATATGTTCCTTTGGGAAAAGGCATGTAACACGACAGTATATGTGCAGAACAGGAGTCATCACAGGATAATGGGGGAGAACACTCCTGAGGAAGCATTTACAGGAGTGAAGCCAGAGATAGGACATTTGAGGATCTTTGATTGTCCAGTATACATCCATGTACCTGTGGAGAAAAGGACGAAGTTCGAGCCTTCAGGAGAGAAGAACATATTCATGGGGTACAATGAGACCTCAAAGGCTTATAGAATCTTCATACCAGCGCAGAAAAAGACAGTTGCAAGCAAAGATGTTAAGTTCAAGGAGAACTTGGCATCTAGGAAGTCTCATGAGTTACCACCAGTGGCAAAGGACAAGGAGCAGGAGACTCTAAAGGGGGAGCAACGTTCAGAGACTTTCAATTCAGGGAGTCAACCTTCAAGTGGGGAGGAGGAGTTAGCTCCTTCCAGCTTTGTCAAGAGACCCAAGTGGTTTATGTAGAGATTGACGGATGCTCAGGAGCATGTTGAAGCTCGAAGGAGCACAATCACAGAGAGCAGGTCTCCGAAGAAGTTTCCAAGCTTTATGGCACTAATGAGTAATGTCATTGAAGAGGCAGTAGACCATCAGGTTTATCAAGATGCTATGGTGTGGGATGTTGTGTGGGATGTTGTGCCAGGACCGGAGGGAAAACCAGTTCCAAGTGGATCTTCGAGAAGTACCTTCCTCGCTAAGAGGGAGTGTTGATGTTTGTAGCATCAAATGGGTACTTCCACACAGGTATAAGTGTCTAGACGTGTGGAAGTCGTCCAAAGCCTTCAACATTAGTAATTTACTTTAATTAAAGGAATTAAAGTAAAGTGCTTTTTATAATTAAAGTGAGTTTAATTTAATGAAATGTAAAGATTATTTGCATTAGTGAATTAAATGAATCCTAGTCATTGATCAGTAGTGAGGTGAGATTTAATCTCAACCATCAATCAATTTGGAGATTAGGGTTATGTTGGATTCGGTCAAAACTCAAGATTATAAAAGCAAGGCTAGGTGAAAGGGAAAGACGCACAAGAAGAACTCAATGAGAGTGTTGAGTCACGAAGGACTATGATTCAAGGAGATCCGAGCAAAGGTGAATAAGGACTTTCATCTAGAGATCAAGTGCAAAGGAGAAAAGTGCAGGTAGTGCAACAAGGAAAAGAAAACCAGCAACAAGAAATCGAAGGACAAATTTCTGGATAGTAGTCATACAGCGGCAGAGTCTGTTTTGTAGGTGGGTCGATCTGTACGCGTCGTACAATCCAGTTGGGTGTTGTTATTGCACAAGTTGTAGGTTGGGCAAAGCCCGACCCAACCACCAAATGATGACAACTTAGAGAACACCTACCCACTGTCATCTTAGGCAGGTATTCCCATCACTTTAGAGATGATAGAATCACCTCAAGGGGGGAATCCCGATGACCCTGGGGGAAATGAGATGGAAAGTGAAGAGATGAAGGAAAGTCCCCCTATAGGTCAAGATGGAAGATGCGGAAAGGCTTGGGAAAGAGTCTTGGTGGTAGCCAAAGGTTGCCAAGAGATAAGAACACCTGCAAAGAATGATGTACTTGCCCGAGACACAAGAACAAGCCGAGTATATATGTATAATGTTAGGTGGATAATAAAATTAGACTTGTTGTCCCTAATTGCAGCAGTAAAAAACAATGTATATCAAAAAGAAAGTAAGTATTAAAGCTGCTAAACAATTGCTAAAATTCCAACAAATGATGCAAGAGATAAGCTAGATAAACATTAGTAATACTCAAGAATGAAAGCACGAGACTTTAGCAATGAAACAAGGTTGTAATAAAAAATGTTTGCAAGGATATTTTGCAGCTTTATGGTTGTAGCAGACAAGTTGTTACAACAGTAAATCCAACCACCAAAACTCACAAAGAATCCACCCAAAAGTTGCGCTAGGCCAAGTAGATAAATGTGGAAAACTCTTAGCAAATTCTGACGATTGAAAAGCAAGTTATGAATAAGAATATGATAGGTTTTTTGCAGCCCTAATGGTTGTAGATGAAGATTTATAACAGCAGCAAGCAATACCCCTTTAGAGGGATGCCCTGGTGGCTAAGAGGTGTGCTAGGCACAAGCAACAAAACCCAAATTACAAAAAATTGAAATGGGCAAAAATCACGTTTCCCAATCCGCTATTTTATTTCTCCAATGCCATAAGGTAAATGATCAGTGCCTTGACTATTGGGTTATGGAGTCAAAGAATGAGTTAACTATACTACTTCCTTGGGAGTGTAAACCCTCTTACTCCCCAAGGCAAGTAAAGCCAACTAGGAAAGTGCTAGAAGGGTCTAAGCCCTTTTACTTCTCCTAGCACTTCCTTAAGTAACAAATTATTTCCAAGACAAATATTGATGAGCTTAGTGGGGTTGTATGCACTTAAACTCCCCAAGAAGTTCAACTAGTTAACCTTGCAACTAAGAAAAAGAGACAATAAAAAGATGAAACCCTTCAACTATAGCAAGAATCAACAAGATAAACTTCTACTTTACCAAGAGTTATCCACCAATATGCAAGAGAAATGCTCCATAGGAGATAGTGCACCACTTCCTTCCACCAATGGCAAAGTAAACCATGACAAATGCAAAGAGAGAAAAATCCCCAAGGGTAGCGAAATTTTCAGCCAAGTACTTCTCACAATGGGAGAGTTATGTTCCCAAATAAGATTCACATGATCTCTATTTATACAAAATGTTTAAAACATAGTTTGTCCACTTAATTAGGGTAAAACATAAGATAAGGGATCAAGAACCCTTATCTTACCCCTTTACACTAATAATAATATTTAATTTACACTTTTGCACATTAGAAACCCTAAAACAAGATGACGTCACCCCTTTAGGGAGACGTTTTGACACTTTCCAAGTCGTTGGAGGAGAAAGTGGAGGTCGTTGGGGCTCCTAGAGCCTCCTCTTCATGCGCCAAGGTCAATCCATGCCTCCTCCGGTCAAATCATGCCAAGTGTCAATGAACAACAACTCCATCACCACCAACCCTAGCCCTAGGTGACGTCAAGCACCAAAGAGTGACGTTTTTTCCCTCCTAGGCAATTCGTTTGGCATGTGAGGGCTAGGCTAGGTCCTCCAAGGTGTCTTCCAGGCCTCCAAAGGCAAGTCATCGTGATCCGGCATGTGGGTTGTAATGTTCCCATTTTTTTATTCCCCTGCCTTGCAATTAGAGGAGACTGGAGTAAAATGAGGATAACAGTGAGCTCATGCATTTTGGAGGACTTTTATGGGGCCATGGCTAACCCATTCACCATCTTTCATCATTAGGATCAGTTCCGCATAGTTCACTCTTGGTTCCGTGGCATTCCGACGATTTCCATAATTTTGGGTTATTATTGAGCATATTTTAATTAATTACACTAAAGGTGCTATTTGGGGCTTGTTTCTTGGAGAAACACATTAGTGTAATAGCTCGTTGGAACCAAGGCAAAAATATCTAAAAGATAGGATGAAGAAAAGTGACTTTCGGTGGTCGGAGAAGTTATAAGGGTGAATTAATCACTTTTTGGAGTTAAAAGGGTCATTAAATTAATAAAGTGATTTTATGAAGAAATATTAAAGATGAATTAAAAGTCACTTGAATGGAAAAAGGTGAAAGAGGGTATAAAGGTGAAAATTCATATGGTTGAGATCTAGTAAACCTCTAGTCAAGAGGTGAAATTTATGTTTTGCATTGCAAGTCAAAGAACACAGAATTTTTTACACTATCAACTCTTCAAAGGAGACCGTAGGTGTCTCCATGGTGCTATTCCAAGTTGTGATGAATCCATTAGAAGACTTTGGTGGGATATTCAAAGTAATAATCACCAATTCCTCATATTTCAACTCCACCCCAACTACGACCCATTGCCCTTAAGTCCTCCAACCTAGTCAAATGACTAGTCATGGAATTCCCTTCTCACTCAAATTAATCTCTTAATGAGGGCTTGAGTGAGTGTTCATTGCCTCACATGCCCCACAATGACTGGACCAAAGTGAGGCACAATCTTGCAGTGCCTTGTGTCATTGGCATGAAATGACTTGTCATCCAAATACATAGATAAATTAGAGTTAGCATCTAATTACATAAATTAACTTGGCCAATAGGAGAAGGGATTATAACTCCCTTAGAACCAAAGATCAAGTGTAAATGTAGCACCTTTCATTCCAATTATATTAAGAAGCAACTTGGATTAAATAAATAATGAAGACTAGCACACTTGGTGATTAAAAGCCCATCAAAATCTTGTCTGAACTGACTACTGGAGAGTGAAGTGAATACGGGAAGATCGAACAAGCAACCGGAGATTGGTGAAGAGAAGGATATCATGATAAGAGTGCACAAACAAAAGGTAGAAAACCGCAATGAAAGCCAATGAGAAAAGTAAGTAAACAAAGATACACAAAAGAAGGGCGTTGGCTAAACGTTCTACCTTTTGGGTTTTCTGGCAGGAACTGGCCGGAATCCGGCGATGTAAATTTGGACAAAATCTCTATTTTCTGTTGTTTGAATTGTCTTTTTGAATGCATAAATGGATTCAGCGTGCTGAAAAACCCCTGCGGCACTCGGAATATACAAACCTAGTCACTCAAATCTGCAGATCCAACCATTCATTACCAGATTTCGGGTCAAATCAAACAGAAAAAGTGGCCAGAAATCCCCCAAAAGGTAGAACGTGTAGACTACATTCAAAAGAAGTGCCAGAAATGTGTATTGTTTTACACTCTTCATTAGTTGTCTTTAAATAGGATTAGGATAGACAGAAACTACTTTTACAAAACTGTGGTCAGTCTATTAGTATGGACTTATAACCAAAACTGTGGCCAGCATGATAATAGGGGCTTAAAACCCATTTACCTGAGACAAACATTGGTTGATGAGAAATGAGAATACAATAGAATATGTTACCATGCATTCTCATAATTTAACCACTTGATTAATGAAAAACATATTATTGTATTCACAGTTGGTTTTCAAAATTTTAACCACTTTCACCCAGTCAAGCATTCACAATATGATATCATTATGATCAAATAAGTTTCCCCTTCAGCGTAAACTATTGAATTATGAAAGTTGCGGTGATAAAAAGTAATAGACAGCCCTGTCAAAGATGGTTTCCTTTGAAGAAAAGGGCAAGTACCTCAACGGCATTAAGACCGCTGAAATCGAAAGTGCTGCCAGAATATTTCAACAATTCAAAGCCTGCATCGGTTTCCGAAAGGAGAGCTTCGCTTTGTTCTGGGCTCAAATGTAACGAACACAATTGTTCCTTCAAAGAAGAAAAGAATATGTTCCTGTCATTATTATTCACTGGTGGATTTTCTGCAACAATGGACGTAACAATATTAATTGCATTGAACTGTAAAAGGGAATATGCAAGAACGCCTAACCTTAAGGGCTTCTTTGCCTAATTGTGTGCCAGCAAAGGCAGCCACAGCCTCGCACAGTTTGGGCCATTCCAATAATCTCAAACTGTCTGTAAAATTGACCGAATACGAACCAGATTTGTCCGCTCCTTCAATATTGATATGTTTAGGCTTTTCATTTAAATTATTGTATACAAAAACGGGTTGAGGATACTTGCAGAGATTTGGGTTTCGAGATCTCCGCTGCAAATTTGGTTTGTAAATACATTGGCGGAGTAGGGAGGAGAAGGGAAATGGGTGATTTGCTGTGTTTGGGAGCTTGGAATGAAATAAAAAGGATGTCGTGGTGTGAGTAAACGCAGTTGAGTACATTGTGAAGTGTGGAAGAACAGAGCCAAGAAGACGGATATGGTGAGCAGAGGTCTTTATAGCAGGTTGGAACTATATGGAGTCACTGTCGACGATGAAACATGGGTTGGTAAGGTTTTGTAGTAATGTATTTTTTTACTTCTAAAAACAAAAACCATTTTTTTCCATTAAGACAGTAATATCATTTTATGTGCCCTAGTTACCCCGGTAAGGTTGATAAAACATAAGTTGGAGCAACTCATTTGAGAAATACCTCGAGAAATACCGGAAGGGTTTGTTAGTTCAAGTGGTCGTGACATGAGATCCCTGGCCCTCCCTGGCCCCCAAAAAAATAAAAGATTTGTAACATGTCAATTCTTAAACTTAATTTGGTTTAGAAATTTGTACATTATTCATAAATCTATAAGTATAGGAAAGAAAGAAAGAAAGAAAGTGTTTTTAACGTTCACGAGGTTAAAAATAGCCTATGGGACAGATTGTTTTTCCATCTGGCTTTTGTATTCGGCCCTTTTCTTGTGAAGTTTTACAATAACCGCTCCCAGCTTCTCGACAAACTCTTCGCTGAATAGATTATCCCAAGAACTAGTTGCCAGAATACCTGCATAATTTTCCCTGTTGTCTTTTAAGGCTTCACATTCTAAAATGAAATGTTTTTTTGTTTCCACTTTTCCGGAAGAGCACAAAATACATACTCTTTCCTCCCACATTTCTTTTGGCCTTTTTCAACGCCTTGTTTCACAACGGAGTTGATGAGAATTAGTCTTTAATTGAACAATAAAAATTTTAGATCTCCAAGAAATAGTGGCCCCTATGTACGCCTTTTGTTGATGGTTATGAGTCGGGTTAAACTCTTCAATGTAGTACTTCTTCTTTCTCCCTAGCTCTTTCTCCCAAGTACGTTTGTGGAACTTACCCATAACAAAAGTTTTTATCTCATTACTGTTTGTAGGACACATGCTCAAGCAAATGCCCCATTTACTAAACCATTTGTTATTTTGCCGCATCCAAGTCTTCTTCTTTTGCACAATCTGTCACTAAACACAACCTTAGGCCATCTACCCTCTTCCATTTGCTCAATTTTTTTCAAATACCCTATGACTCGCACCATAGCAATTGCTTCAATAGGAGCAGCCCCTGTTTCACTTAACAGGATAGCATAAGGGACTGCACTTTTAATTTTGAATTTGTTTGTAATCAAACGCTTTTGAATTTTCTCAATTTGTTTCCACTGCATCTCGGTTGTGTTGTTGGCCCACAGTTCACAACCGTAGAGAATCACCGGAATCACTAGAAGCCCAAAAAGAGTTAGAGTGGTTTTTCAGTCCCACGGCTCTGCCTCTCTACACCTGTTTTGAAAAGCATAAAATGTTGTCCAACCCCCTAAAGTTATTTTCTTTCTACAACCATCCCAACTTAAATTTTTGTTGAAGTCAATTCCGAGGTATTTGTAGTCTGCAACTTCTTCTAGAATGTTGCCTTCAAAGTAGAATTTATGTTGGTTATGCTTTCTTTTGTTAGAGAAAACCACTACTTTTGTTTTACTAATATTGACTTGCATCCTCACCCTTCTACAAAAATGCTCAAGGGAACATAAGTGCTCTTGCAAACCAAGAGTCGATTTAGAAATCAATATAAAGTTATCTACGTACAAAAGAAGCCTTATAACGAACTTGCCCAAATGGATACCATCACCCCCTTGCGAATTTAGCCACTCTTCAAGCTTGTCAATATATAACCCAAAAAGGGTAGGAGATAATGGGCAACCTTGCTTGACCCCGATATCGCTTATAAAACTTTCATAAATGCTTGTTGAAGTTCTAATTTTGAATTTCACCTCTTCATACAGCCTATGCACAGCTGCTCTCAAATGCTTGGGAACCCCGAGTTCCTCCATTCTGCCCCAAAGCTTATCCCTAGGAACAACGTCAAAGGCTTTTCTGAAATCAACAAAGCAACAAAAAACGTTTTCCTTTTTTTCCCAAACTTTTTCAATGATGTGCCTTAAAGTTATGCAATGATCAACTGTGGAGTGTTTAGGTCTAAAACCTACTTGCCCTTTAGCACGTTTATCTCTTTCTTCTGCCCACTTACTGATTTTCTTTTCTAACATGCTGCCAAATAACTTTGCAAACAAGAGGTTTATCATTATGGTTCTATAATTGGAGGGATTATTGATGTCACCACTCTTGAAAAGAGGTATTGCCATTCTAGTTGTCCAATCTCTAGGGAACCCCTACTGTATGATGTTGTTGAAAATTTTTGTGATGTGAGGTGGAAGAATTTTTAAGCCCCACTTTAGATACTATGCTTGCAGTTCATCTAAGTCTTTAGGATGAAGGTTGAGATAACTATCATCTAGCACGAAGTTGTGTATTAGGGTCTATAAGTATAGGATGAAGGTTGAGATAACTATCGTCTAGCACGAAGTTGTGTCTTGGGGTGTGAGGGTTTAATGGGTATCATGTAAAGGTGTATATATTAATAAGATGTGAATTTATTTATTTTTTATATTGATGGTGGTGGTGGTTACAGTTTATTAAAATTAAATTTGGTTTGTCGAAACTTAAGAAAAGTAAGAAATTACTTGGTTTGCTTTAAAATGTATTTATGTGCTTGAAAAACTTTAATTAAGAGAAGTGTTCCTAGATTACCATAGTTTTAATGAGTTAAAAGGTTAGGATAAAGTAGATATAATGTATTAGATATATTAACTAAGTAATGTTAAATTGATGTATCAAGATTTATTATTTATGAGAGAAGGGATTTCCTCTATGTAATGATTTTACTACTTTATTTATAAAGATGTTTATATTTTTGGTTTTTTGGAATTGAGGTTGTGACCTTTACAATAAATAAAAAACACGTGTTTTTAACCATTATACTGAATCAAACTATATATATATATATATATATATACAATAAAATGAGCCAATATTATGAAATTGATACACTACTATGTCATGGAGAATTCTTAAATTGATACACTACTATGTCATGGAGAATTCTTAAATAGCGTATTGTAGAGTTAAACCTAGCATGCATGGTGTAACAAAGTAATGCACTTACTTATAGTATATATAGAGTGGAAGTCCATTATAGAGATGAAAATCTTGAAATGTAAAATTTAAATATTTAGTGCTTTAAAATATTATTAAAGTTATATTTTAATGTGTAATTATATTACATGTAATTTATTTTTTAATGTGTATTTTCCTCGCTTATAGATGCATGACACATTTGATGAAAATATATATAAGGGCATTGCTTTGCATAAAGAAATGTGCCCTTAAGAAATGACAATCATGAGACGTCAAATTGTACATAATGGATGTTAGAGTGCATGGGGCCTATGTGGAGATTTATCCCTCTCCCTCTTCATCCCAATCTTGGCACTCCAATGCTCCTTAAGTACTCCAGTCTAATGCATCCCTCACCATGGGTCTAGTATGGGATTAAATTGCTTAGTCATTTAGCGCAACAATTAATCTGCGCAATTGAGGTAATAATCTGGGTTGTGGGGGTATATACCCTTTAGCTTTTTGTGCCCTTCCCACTCATATGTACAACCCTTGTTGTTTCCATAAAGTGGTCATGGGTGTGGTGTATGGATTTCACACTTTGTACACTTCATTCACTTACCCCTTCAGATGTGGGCATGAAGAGGATTCACCATGCACTTGCCATACATGACTTGCTCATGGATGAAAACAAGGGCCTTCCATTTGTCCTTGAGACAACTCACTCGTGCTTGATTACTTTCCTTTGAGTCACCTTATCTTAGTCTCTACACACAATTTATATGGTCCATCCATATAATGTTTAGTTCTCTAATAAGGACCCCTTGTCCTTTGTCCCTTTTCATATTGGCCTTTGATAGCATGTTTAGTATCTAAACCCTTTGGGTTTTAACTTGAGACATCTTCTAAGTAGCTTAATCAAGCCTCAAGTTTAATGACCTTGATTTGATCTCTAGTTGGTTGGAAATGCCTTGTTTTGGGTCTCTAATGGGACTAGATCCTTTTGGACAAGTTTTTCAAGGGATTTACTTAGTGAATCATTACCCTCCTTGTTCTTAGTGCATGTTATGTATCATGGGTTTTTTGTACAATACCACATCTGTCTCCCACAACCTAAAAATCAAAGAGGGTCATTTCCTAGAATTAGATATAGTACACCCAAGAAACGTGTAGTTTCTAGGTTAAAACATGTGGATCAGTTCATACAGAATTATCACCTTGTCCAATAACTAACGTAATGTTCGCCTATGCCCTTAGGTCATTTCCAAATCTATTTAAGTGGCTTGTGTAAGGAGATTAGGACAAATATTCCACAACACTATAGTTATGGGTAGATCTTGTGTTGGGATTATGAGTAGTGTTGCAGCACAAAGGCACCTTTGGTACCTTGGGGGTAGGGTCAACATTTGGTCGCAATATCTACAAAGGTCCATTAGTTGGGGGTGGATTATTCTCCTTGTTAGGGAGCATTAGTTCAAGTGACATACCACATGGATGTCTCCATAATTAAAGATGGACTTCCATGGAGTTCATATAAATGTTTTGTAAAGAGGGATCTATAGGAGGGTTGGACATAGATGGTTGATTTGGACGAGGTGTCATCGACTATGTTGTGACTAACCCTTGTGGGGAAAGGGGTTTTGCAACACCATGGGTTGGGAAGGAGGAGTAGGTGTAGTTTAAGTGCTTGCTTGACCTTGAGAGGTCTTGGTAGACTCTTGTTTAGTTGCTTCTCCCCATAGTTCCAAAGATTTCAATAAGAGTGGGTAATGATGAGTGTAATGTCCATAGATTGCACAAATTGAATAAGGATGGTTGGTTCATGATTCAAGATTCTTTCCTTGCATGGGAGGATTGTTGGGAATCTATTTAGGAGGAGTTCCCTAGCCCCTTGGTTTTAGTTGTTCTTTTTATTCTTTTCGTTATTTTTCTTCTTATTGTTATGTTCCACATTTTGAGGGTTGGGCACATTCTATTGGGCATAGACTTTTCATTGGAGAGATGGGTTAAGTGGAACTTGATTCTGTTGTGGTTGAGGAATAGTAACTTGTGGCCCTGATGGTCCTAGAGGGGTCCAGGAAAAGGATAATAGGGATTATGGGTTGGGGGAGCCACGTAAGAAGTAGAGGTTCCATTACAAGATGTGCCACTATACCAAGGGCCATGTATGAGGTGACATAAGCTAGACAAAATATGAAGTACTAGCTCCCGCGTGGGAGGAAGTGTGGGATTGATCATAGGAATTATAGGGCATGTGAGGATGCCCATATCAAGGCAGGCCAAACATAGGGTGCTCCCCACCATAGTGGTTTCCATACATATTATTTCTAGTAGGGGTTGGCATATGACCATGTAGGTTATAGGTAGATGTGATCGAACTTGTGACCCCATCGATTGTGTGGGATGCCTCTAGCTCATCTCGTAGTGTTGAATTAGAATGAGGGGTGCTAGGAAGAATATAATTTTATATGAGCATAGATAAGGTCATATTATTGAGATTCCGCGATGGCTTCCTCCTCAATTTGAGGCATACTTGACACAACATCCTTAGTTATGATAGGAAGAAGAGATTTTAGATACCAATCTTAAAAGAGAGAGTCATCCAACTTAATCTTACATAAGCTCCTTCTTCTATGCCACTCATGGACATGGTCCATGATATGAGTGGCCATGCTTTGGGACACGAAATAAGGATCTCAACTCCCTTGTCATATATAACAAGCAATTAAGAAAAGGTTAGGAATGATATCACTAGAGCAACATAAATAGGATGTGATGTTGTGAGTTTTTTGATATACCATTTTGTCGCAACTCCAGTAAGAGTGTATTGAAACAAGTGTAACCTAATGGAATAATCAACGATGCTATTGGAGGAACACCATATGTGAAAGGACATGATGTGGTTACATGGGTCTTCTCCATCATATCCTTTAGATTTCGGGATACCTAAAGGTATCTTGGCAGGCATAGTGGGCCAGGTAGGGTTGTGTCAGATAGGAGCGTTTGCAACCCTAGTCAAATATGGGATATTCAAACTAACCATAAACGAGAGGTTAGGTGTGCAGTTTTACATTGGTATTCACATTGGGGATGGGATTTGGTTTAATTATGGCCATATTGGCAACTGGAAATATTGGTGGGGGAGATGCACTAGAGATAGACAGGGACAAACTAGATGAGGACGAACTCGACTAGAAAGAGCTCGATCTAAACGAACTTGATTGTGAATAAGGAGGTGATTGAGGTTTCTTTTGTTCAATTCTCATACATTGGATGAGAGAAATAACACATCCAGAGATACCAAGAATGGGTTGTAATCCCCATAGTTTACGAGAACACCTAAGGGAGATGGGAGGCGTAATCTTGACTAAATGCTAAGTCTCATCAACTAAGTAAAGTCATCTAAATATCGGTGAAGGGTGAATACCCAATTACTTTAACTCGACCAAATATTAAATTGGACTTAGATGCAAAGTGGGTGCAGCATGTTTCAATAAAGTAAAGAATCAAGGTAACAAAAATTCACCCTATCAAAGAAAAAGGAACATTAACCTAAAGGTGATGCTACTCAAAAAGTGAGAATAAAACAAATACTCTTCCAAATGTTTCTCAACAAATGGTAGTCAGGTGCATAGTTAGAAACAAGTAAAGAGCTAAACGAGGCCTTCCAAGCACTCAAACTTATGGAAGATCAGGTCCACCAATAGAGTGAGTAAAGGTACAAAAGAGACAATTATAATGAAGGACATTGGTAGCAACTCCAATCAACCAACAACTATTTGTCTCAAGTGCCCTCTCTCCTACAACAACCACTTAGGTAGAAACCCAGAGAAAATCCACCAAGCGAACTCTTGACAAATCATGCAAGAAGTAATCTTTCCTTTGAGCTAAAATCAAATGGTTGGGAGATCTTCACCTATGAAAGAGATAAGAGTCTCAATCAAACCTTCGGTCCCATCCTTGGCATTATCTCAAGAGCACGCTTGTTTTTATACAAGTTTTGAATCCTATCTGATAGAGAAGATTTCAAAGTACCCTAAAGGACAACAATTATGTCTTAATGTATAAAGTTGTGGTGAATTGTTTGGATGTATGTATGCACAACCCTAGCCTAACTAAAATATTGTTTTTAGTCCTTAAGCGAGGAATTTTAGTTGGTTTGATTATATTGTTACTTTTAGGGATGAACTTGGTGTCATGAACCAAGTATTTGCTTAAGGTGTGGAATGTGTGCACATGTGTTGTGTACAATAAATAAATGATTGCTTGAAAATAAACTTTTAACTAGAGAAAGAAATAAAAGTGCATGAAATGAAAAAGTAACTATGTCAAATACTAGAGAAAGAGCTTCTTTTTCTTTGAACAACAAGTAACATGAACAAAAACTACAAGAAGAAGTAGGAAGAATCACAAAGGAAGCATAATTGAAGTTGAAGGAAGAAGTTGAAACACCGAAAAAAGAAAGATCTGAGGCACAAGAAAAGGCTAGACTAGAAGAGGAAACTAGGAAAAAGGAAGAGCAAGACGGACTCGAACAAGAAAAAGATCAAGGAAATCCCACTAAGAATACAAAAATACTTAAGAAGAACAACCCATTGATTTGACTCAAGAACTGACAGGATGGGCATTGAATAAATCCACATAGTGAATTATTTATTAATAATAGTCATATATAAATACATTGACATGAACTTTGGTTTCACGGGTCTAACGATTGTTCCTATTCACCTATGACTCTTCAAATTTCTTCAATATTCCCCTCTTTAATATGAAGGATTGTTTGTGAGTCTAAGCATCTTTATGAATTTTTCAAACTTTTCTCGTCCAAGCGCTTTGGTGAAGATGTTTTGATCCAGGTGGATATCGGTGTCCCCCACCTCTTCCACTAACTCATCACGATTCTCCATCTTGGTCATTTTTGTTATGATTTTGTGTTCCTAAACTTTTGGGGTCAATTTGAGGCCCTAAACGATGTTTTCACTATTTTATTCATAAATACAAGTTAGGTTTCACTATATTTATGTGTTCTCTATTGTAGTTTTGTTTGTATCTCATTCCGTTCTCAATAGGATCAATGTTGTTAGAGCAGTCAGTTCCTTGTTATTTCTGGTGCATGTCCCTGACAAGGTCAGGGTATAGAGAGTTGAGTCTCAAGTTAGTTTCACTTGGGGACGACCACTCTCGTCAGCCCAAGAAACCTCCCAATGACAGAAGAAAAGAGAGATGGCAGAGCAAGATATCCTTTCAAAATGTTACTCGAGGAAGCCCGTGTGTAATAGCGGAATGATATGATGGACGGATTCACCCAAATCCTTTGACAACAACTGACTACAGGCGAGGCACCTTCAACAAGCAATCATTTAGGAGGTGCAAAACCCTTCAAGGTACAAGTTAACTTTGATATCCCCTTATTTGAAGGCCAAATAGATGCAAATGCTCTGGAGAAATGGTTGAATCTATTAGAAGGGTATTACTCTGTTGAAAATATTTCTGACACTGAAACGAACACCTTCGCTCTCCTTAAAGCCCTCCCCCCATGTCAAAGATTGGTGAGAATGTTATTGGGAGAGACATAATAAAGATGATCTTATGACATTCGAGACATGACCCACTTTGGTGGCCTTTGTTGATGCCCTTAAGGAGGAGTTCTACCCCATCAAAAACTATGATGACTAGTACACGATATGGACAACTTTGCATCAGGAAGGAGGCTAGACAGTGCCAAAGTACAATGACATCTTCCATATCTTACGCTTAAAGTTGGGTATCAGAGACTCCGAGAGGCACCTGGTTCTGAAGTATTGTAGTAGCCTACACAGGTACATCCAAACATAGATGGATTTCTTGGACCCCTCCTCAATGGGAGTTGATTATCGATATGTTGTCAAAATTGAGTAGAAATTTAAGCAAAGAAACAAGCAGGAGTTCAAATTTTCAAATCCACAACAACAAAAGCATGGAAAAGGTGGCCTCAACTCATAAAATAAGGGGCAAAACAAGGAAGGCCAACCTCAAGAAAACCAGTCCAAGCCACAGGCAAAGAAGGATAACGGGAAGATGAATAAGGATAGTGGAAAGTGGTGTGATTTCCACAAATTCCCCTTGCACAAGACTCATGCATGTTGCTCAAAACAATCATTGTCGGTCGAGCTTCAAGAAAAAGAGTCAAACCCCGACTTGGACTCCGATTTGGAGCAGGATAAGGGAAAGTGAATCATCGATTCAAAAACCTAGTGCTACCATTGCAACCACAAAGATCCAACCAGATGAGTCAGAGGAGCTTGAGGAAGGGGAACGCCTCTTCCATTCACAGATGTGGGTGAAGTGAACCCCACTGCATTTCATTGTTGACAGTGAGAGCCAGCAGAACCCGATCTCGGTCATGTTCATCAAGAGATTGAAATTGTCGATGATGCCACACCCCAAACCATACACCATTGGTTGGTTGAGCCAAGGACGAGACCTTTGTGTCAGCCAACAGTGTTGTTTGTCCTAAAACATCTAGCCCTTCAAATATGAGGTATCGTGTGATGTTCCACCACTTGAAGTGTGTGATGTTCTTTTAAGACAACTGTATATGTGGAAACGCGATGCAGTTTATGACTCTTGACCTCATAGTGCCATTATCACTCTGGGGGGTAGCCCTACATGGTACCCGAGGTAGTTCTGACTACTTCAGTTTCATTGATCTTAACAAAATAGTGTTGAAAAGTAATCTTGCATAATGCAAAGTTTGTCCTCTTCATGGTTCAATCAGAAGGGGAATTAAAGGTCACTGCAACCACCACAACTTCAACATGGGGTCTCTCTACCAAGCAAAAATTGATGGACAATATTGTAGAGGAATACAAAGACCTCTTTGCTTCACCTGTAGGAGTGCCTCTGCACTGTCAGGTCAATCATTGCATTGATTTGATACCTAGTGCTCCCTTGACTAATGGTCCTGCTATAGCAAGATTTGCCTCACCCTATGCAATCTTGCACAGAGGGCCTTTTTCCATTTTCCTATGAAAACTTTTCATCCTTTTTTGCAAATCCCAGAGCTAAAAATACATTTTTTCCACATATATGCACATTGCCTACTATACATCATGTGTATATGCAGGCTGCACCACTACAGCCTACGTACATCGAGATTTGTGCCCAAAAATGAAAAATGGTGTCGGGTTTCCATGTCACGATAGGAGATCAATGATCCTTGGCCTTCCATATACTGGAAATGTTCCGACTCGGCCCTTCAGTTCCATTTGAAGGCTATAAATGGGCCAATTCCGAGGTATGGAAAAGAGGAGAAAGAATTAAACTTTGAGAGCAAATTTACTCTAGAGAAATTATTCACTTCATATTGAGTCTGCATCCCTTTGTCCTTTAAGTCTGAACACAGTGTTCAGCCCCCAAGCTCTTCCTTTATTGATTGAGAACTTCATTGTCTCTCTTCTATGAGCTTGCCTTTGGTGAAGGATTGAAGTGGTGGAGGCCCAGCTGGAAGGAACTTAGTTTCTCGATTCTGAACCGTGCCGACACGGAAGTCTGCAACTCTTTCACTTCTGTTGATCATATATTAATAGAAATACTCTTTTCCCGTCCAATTGATATCTTGCAAATATTTTAATTATTATTCCATCGGCGTATTTGTTATGTATATTAATGGATTATGCTATTGAATGTGCTAACATCATATATTATCACCATATGCTTGTTTTGCTTGGTTGTTGAGGACCAGTTGCAGGTATATTGGTTTGGGTCAAGTGCTCAACGGTGGACTTCATCAAACATCTGGACTAGGTAGGTCTTTTATCTTGTCTTGCTACCATAATTGTTTATATATCATATTTGAGAATAGAGTTGATTTCTGTAGTCATTTCCGTCTGTTGTGGTTTACCCTAGCCATAGAGAGATTTTCCTCGTAACAGAATTGGCGACCATACCGGGGAGTGAATCTTCTTTCTTAGGGTTTGGAGTGTTTTTCTCCTTAGATTGCTCTCATTCCTATTGGGTTTCTTGTCATATCATTGCTTGACTGCCTCTGTTCACTCTGGGTCTGAGTCTTTCAACATTCTCCTTTGCCTAGCTGTGTTTTTGAAACATATACGCGGGTTTTTATTTGGCAGTCACGTATATACGCGTGTTGTCCTTCTGCAAGTTCCGTACATACGCGTTGTTTCCTTGAACAGTCACGTACATCAACCTCTTTTGCTTGTTTGTTGGGTTTGGTGGTTGCTAGGTGGGTTTTGATGATTGTTGAGTCTTCTTGGGTTTTTGTAGTCACTGTTAAGTGTTTGTGGGATGACAGGAAACCTGTCTTTGGTTGAATTTTTGGGCAGAGTCTTTCTCATCATCTTCTCATTAGGATTGTCCTTGTACACCGGGCTAGGTGTTTTGCTCCTTGGTATCCTACTTGAGTTGTCTCTTTCTATACACAATAGAATCTTTATATATCAAGTTGTTGTTCGGTCCATGCATTTTCATTTTTTCTTATATAAAAAATACAAAAATATTAGGCATTTTGCATTGGTTGGCATTTTGATCGTTTGAGTCTTTGTCATTTAGCTTGGTGCATGTAAAGAAAGATTGCATTTTTTTTTCAAAATTGTAGAGTTGAAATTAAAAGTTGCATTGTTTTAAGAAGCATATCATTCATTGAAAATTGAAGTTAGGACTTTGCATTGTATTCATATTTACTTTACTTGTTGAGTCATAACATCACGAGTTTCACTACCATACATTTTTGAGTAAGCACAACCATTAAAATTAATTCTATAATTTAAAATTGACTAGTCACGATTTTATTTTCTAGGGTGCACAAACTATCTTAGGATTTAGTGCCTTGGAATAGGATTTTGTGAGTAAACTTCTCCAAGGCTATTAAATCAACATATGTGTCTCACTAAGGGAGTGGAGAAATCCATTGTATAATCGGTAATATCAGGAGGCTTCGATTACATCGGAGTTAATCACGAGGTCGTGCGAGGTTGGTTGAAGGGATATCCCCCGATACCTTCTTAGCGTTAGAGATTCGTATATGGGGATCTATTCATATCTGGGGATCTTGCTAGTGTCCTTACCTCCGTGAGAGGCGGTACCTTCAAGGTTTCGGGCTTTGCTACCCTACCCATACGGTGGACCTGACTTATGACTGCTCACTTGTGCATCGGTTATACATTGGTTGCTTAGTTTCTTTACTTAGGTGCCACATAGGTTACTTGCAGGGGTTATTCTGTAGGTACCCTGGGTCAGATAAGGGACAGACAACACACAACCTTTATGGAGGATTACCTTTCTGGGGGGATCTGATCGACTGGTTGTTAATCCCACGAGAGCCCTTATAACTGATTGTGTTACCTCTGATCTTTAGAAGGGAGTCTCAGGCCCCTCTTGGGAGAGACATACCTTCTTTAGGGAGGGAGGCCCCTTTCGGCCACTTTACCCCGTTTGTGTGCATATTGGTCGTTTGATTATTTTTGGTGTGCTCTTTGATTACTAGTTAGCCTTAGGATTTTATACTGAGTTTTCATTATCATGGATAGTGGAGTTCCTTTGGCTCCCTCATTTACCGCTACCTCCCCCATGATGATCACTCATTTCATGGGGACGAATCCATCCTTTTTTCATAATGGTATGCAGAATTATGACACTCAATCCATGCCTTGGGTCTCTAATATTTTTCATGTTGATATGCCTTCACCCTTTCCATCCTCTCCCTGGTCCACTTATATGAATCCTAGCATCGGATCTGGGGCACCATGGCCCCACTGCCTACATCTTCGTTTGATATGAGTCATGTCCCTCAACCAACTCTCACTATGCGAGGTTGGAACCTCCCCTCTTACGGATCGAGTCCTAGCTATTCTCTTTCAGGAACCAGTACTCAAATGGGTGCTTATTCTACCTATTACACCCCATCCATGTATCCTTTGTCCACCATGTCGGTTCCTTCGAACATTTTTCCCATTGCGGGTCCACATATATCCTCGGGCCTTTCATATGGGGAGAATTAGTTGTACGGTTTGGGCTACCCTCTTCACAGAACCCCTTCATATGGGGGGCAACATATATCCTCACTTGAATAATCCTTCTCATACCTCTGTCTCTTCGTAGACTTCAGTGATGATGCTCGTACAAACGTCTTTGGATCATTTAGGTGAAGGATACTACCTTTCCGGATAGGGACAAGGGGTAAACCAAGACCCTTCCTGGCTTGCAATGTTTCAAAGCCAGTATTTCTCTGGACCTTGGTATCAAATTCCACAACCCACCTTTAGTCCAGTCACTACCAGTCATACTGGAGCTCCATCACCAACCTCTACCAGTCATGTTGGAGATGGGTCAACGACCTCTGCAAGTCATGTTGAAGACCCGCAACCAGCCACTGCAAGTCATGTTGGGGGCATCACTCTAGTCGCCACGATTCATATTAATGTCACATCTCCAACCTCTGTCCATCATGTGGGAGATGACTCTCTTGCCTCTGCCAGTCATGTTGAGAGAATGTCACCAGCCATTGTGAATGACGCTGGGAGCATTGAGAATCCTAGACGTCTCAGAGGTAAGCCTATATTCCTTTGCAGGACTTGCGAAGGAGATCACCTTACTCGTTTGTGTCCAACTACTGTCGGGATACCATAAGTGTGGTTCTCACCCGCGGGCCCTTTGGGTTTTGAGGTGTCTGTGGATTCTCCACACCCTATTTCTCCTTTGGTTGACACGACAGTCATGCCGCTGCAATCCTCTCCTGACCATACCCTCGTTTTCGAGGGTGATCTGTCCCCTATCCATGTTATCGCGCATCCTCTTCAACCTAGAATTGAAGAAGTGGTCATACCAGTGTAATATCTGGTCAATCCAACTCTCCTTTCGGAGGGTGATGAATCCTTCAACCATGCCGTTAGCATTCCTGATAGCGCTCCTTCTGAACAAGAAAGAGTTTTACTCTCCTCGAGTACTCTCCCTTCAAGTCCTGGAGAAGTTCCCTTCGATTGGGATGGTCTTGTGGGGTATCCAATTCCCTTGCCTATGTCCTTTCTAGTAAGAGACATTATCTGATATATCACGGAGACGATAACCTTTGCTGGCACTTTATCCTCCTCGACTTGGAGGGATTTGTTTTTTCCCAAGCTTATGTCGGTTATTTGTAAGATACTGGCATTCCACAAAAGTCCAACATGGGAGCCTTGGCCTCCCCTGTGACTTGCCGCCTAGAAATTCCCAACCGAGTCTGATTTAAGCTCTCTTTCGAGTCTTCTAAAAAGTGAAAATATTGTCGAGTGAATTTGTCCTTTTCACACTCGTTAAATTGGATTTGAAAGGTCATGAGTCTTAGTTAAGCTCTTTTCCGAATCGTTTTCAAAAAGTGAAAAGATTATCGAGTGAACTTGTCTCTTTCACACTCGTAAATTGGATTTGAAAGGACATCTATTTGGTACAAGTTTATCCATTTTTCACACCAAGTAGACTAAGTTCATGAAAAAGGACACTTTTTAGCATTAAGTTGTGATTGCATTTCATGCCCTTGCTCTCAATATTGAGCCTATAGTCGTTTCTCGCTTTGCGTTATAAACTGTTTGCCTCAACAGTTTTTCATCCTCAACCAAGCATAGCCTCATTTATGTTCTTCACAATTTGATACCCTATACCCAGGAGGGAACATTCCCCCGAGTGTCCATCTCCCACATGCATCTCCTTGCATTGAGCATAGGTATGTTCCATTGATGGAAATAGTTTTTCTTACTTGTGACACTTGTTTCCTCCTCTGTATCATAACATTCATTTGACTATGAAAAAAAAAAAAAGACGGGCGGGAAGGGAGTATTATCTGATATTGGCAACAGTCGTGTCGCCTTTGAACACAGCTCAAAGTTATTGAGTCCATTTGTCATCATAATTTTGGTTTTAGCATGGCCTTATGAAGCAGAGCTCATTACAAAGAGTTTTTCTCCATCGACTGGTAACTCTTCCAGTGCCTATGGAGAATTTCATTGATGCCTACTGCATCTCATGGTTTCATCATTGATTCTATGTTGTCGGAGTCTTCCATATGTCTCATGCTCTTGTTCAAAGGAAATCTATCAACCTGTGTCGACCATTTCTCAGAACTCTTGACTTTGCATCTCGGCCATGCCCTCAGTTTGTCTCAGAATCACATGTTGTTGTAGTCCTTGTAAGTTTTAAACCTGTGAAGTAAAGCAATGCATATAGATTCTTAAGCAAAACAAAATTTAATTAATGGCTCATACACAGAGTACACAAAGATTTTATACTGGAAACCCTCAACCGGGAAAACCTTTCTTATCTTCATTATATTGAATTTCACCATTCACCATACAATATATACAATGTTTTTAGGTATTCCATATATACCAAAACCCTAATCCCTTAATCCGGGATTAATTTACAAAATCTGCTAAAAATAGCAAAAACCGCCCAAATTTTTTTTTGGGGCACTACCCTGAACCCCGTCGGCCCCGGACTACCGCTCGTTGTCGAACGTTGTGCGTAACCAGGGGGGCATACCTGCCCCCCCCCTGGGAACCCCCTAGGAAAGCGCCTGACGCACACAGCACAAACAAAGCAGGGATCGTTAGACACAATTGTGATATCTGACGCGCCTACACACACACATGCAAAGAATATAACACATACCCAACAGTCCTATCATGCACCTTGGTCCTACTTTCATAATTGGTAGATAACCTTGAACCCAACAGTTGACATTTCATCATTGGTTGTTGACTGGGTGGTTTCCCTTGTGTTCGACGACAAGACATCTATTCACACATTGGGATTTGAGCGGTGTCTTGGATGCCATTATCCTTATTGGTGGTTTCCTCTCCTTTGTCAGCAGTTTTCCTCATTGGTTGTTATTCAGAGGGTCTTTTTTATGTTTTTCTTGCACTTGGCACACACGAAAGACGCACAGGGTCATTGGTTCATGAACATGTTCTTCATCCGATTTCCTCCAAATCATGAAGCTCCTGCTTTGTACCTCATGCTGAATGATGTGAGATGCCTTAATGATCTCCTTTCAGCGGGTCTCCTTCCATCAACTTCATCTCATCTATTATGGAAACGAGACCTAGAATCCTATGAGTACCTTGAGGATTGCAGTCATTAGTGGCAGGTTCTCTCACCATCGACAGTTGGGAATGCATCAATTTCTCCTTATCGATGGATTCTTCAAGTGTTCGACCCCGACTCCTTTCTTCACACTTGTCAGAATGTACTCGGTGCCTTGATACCTACTTTCATCATCGGTAGGATGTCTCACATTTGTTAATGATATACCTTAATGACCGGTAATCAAACGATTTCTCATTGTGTTCGACCTTAACTCCTTTATTCACATGATGTAGACTTGCACCTTTGGCGGATTGTGTAGAAGACTTGAAGACATCAGTATGTGGCTGCAACTTTCCTAAGTTGTTGCTTCCTTTTCATTGGACTAGTACCTATATGACTTTAGTGATCATGGGAAATCAGATTGTACTCCATTGTATACAAATATCTTCAAATTGATTTTGAGATTGGTTCTAATGGGCCTTGTTCATGACTATGACATCCTATGGCATGTAACCGCACTTGTATTTGCCTATTCATGACCACGAACAATTGTTTGGTATATTTTCACATGGATCTGTACTGTAATTCAAATTGGCAGCCATGTATGCAAAGCCATTATAGAATGTAATGAGCAACTAGTTCTTCCAGCTGGTTCCCCATCACTCCACTTCTGGGTTTTTATAATGTATTTCGGCCATCGCAGATACTCCTCTGACCTCACACATTAGGGGGCATATGTTATAGCAAGATTTGCCTCACCTTATGCAATCTTGCACAGAGGGCCTTTTTCCATTTCCCTATGCAGACTTTTCATCCCTTTTTTCAAATCCCAGAGCTAAAAATACATTTTTTCCACATATACCCACCTTGCCTACTATACAACATGCGTATACACAGGCTGCACCACTACAGCCCGCGTACATCGAGATTTGTGCCCAAAAATGAAAAATGGTGTTGGGTTTCCATGTCACGACAAGAGATTAATGATCCTTGGCCTTCCATATACTGGAAACGTTCCGACTCGACCCTTCAGTTCCATTTGAAGGCTATAAATGGGTCAATTCCGAGGTATGGAAAAGAGGAGAAATAATTCAACTTTGAGAGCAAAGTTACTCTGGAGAAATTATTCACTTCATATTGAGTCTACATCCCTTTGTCCTTTAAGTCTGAACACAATGTTCAACCCCCAAGATCTTCCCTTATTGATTGATAACTTCATTGTCTCTCTTCTACGAGCTTGCCTTTGGTGGATGATTGAAGTGGTGGAGGCCCAACTGGAAGGAACTTAGTTTCTCGGTTCCGAACTGTGCCGACACGAAAGTTTGTAACTCTTTCACTTCTGTTGATCATATATTAATAGAAATACTCCTTTCCGTTCCAATTGATATCTTGCAAATATTTGAATTATTATTCCATGGGCGTATTTGTTATGTATATTAATGGATTATGATGTTGAATGTGCTAACATCATATATTATCACCATATGCTTGCTTTGCTTGGTTGTTGAGGACTAGTTGCAGGTATATTGCTTTGGGTCAAGTGCTCAACGGTGGACTTCATCGAACGTCTGGATGAGGTAGGCCTTTTATCTTGTCTTGCTAGAATATTTGTTTATATAACATACTAGAGAATAGAGTTGATTTCTGCAGTCATTTCCATCTGTTGTGATTTACCCTAGCCATAGGGAGAATGAATGCCTCCGAGATTATGGTTGGGTGGAAAGGCGCACACCCACGATCAGTTGGTTGGATGCAACTTGTAATAGATAAGTATTCTCATACCCTGTGAAATTAATCTGTAATTATGTAATGAAATGGGATATATTGTGAATGAGTCAGGGATGTGTATGTTTGCTTAATGGTTATACTGTATCTCTTTATTCTTGTTTAAATTGTGTATTTAAGCAAGTATGGATTGGACATGTTTTGTATTCGTAAATGCTTGCGCCCTGTGGTGGCTTAAGCTAGATCCA